>VZTL01001817.1:1528-15843 GCA_013400535.1 Scopus umbretta
GGGGGGGAGGGGAGGGGTTGATGGTTGGACTAGATGATCTCAGAGGTCTTTTCCAACCTTAACAATTCTATGATTCTATGATTCTATTGGTTTTATTCTCAACAATCTTTAAATTCATTATGGAAGAAATTTCTCTTTAGGAGTATTATTATTAGCAGCCACGACAAGGTAAGCTCATTTACCTACAGCTCTGACAGGTGACCCTGTTTTAATCACAAGGAAAGTACTCCAAAATTATTTCTCCCTACACCCTTTTTCAGGGCTGCCATTTATCTCAAAGAAAATGGGAATTGGAATGGTAGAAGAATGTTATAAAAATACTCCTTTATAATATACTTGGGCTTCATCCAGTGCCTCATCAGAGCAGAAATCATCACGCTCAGACGTTGCAAGACAAAACTCCTCAAGTTAAGATAACAGTACGCCCCTCCTCAGTTTCCAGAACTCCTTAGAAAACAATCAAATTGAGTTTTAAGTATCACGACTCCATGAGCAAAAACGTCGTCTGTGTGGATATACAAAAGTAAACTGGGTTAAATCCAGGAACAGATACCTTACAAGCAAACCACTTTTTAAAAATATTTATAAAGATACTCAGCTACTGAAATACCTATTACAAAGCACTAATTATAAAGATATTACAATAGCTGAAAAGGAGAAACCCAGCCTGGTTTAACACACTTGTCAGCTTCAGTTAGCCACACTCATTCCTTGAAATAGTTTTTAGCCTGTGCCAGTCTTTGGAACCTCTCTGTTCTGCAAAACAAGAGGGAAAGCGTCTATAAACCACAAACTGCGACAAAAGCACACAGAAGTCAGCACTTCTTTCACTTTTAAGCATATTCTCTTAATAAAAAGGCTCAAAGGCGGTTTGTTGGGCAGATTTAATAAATGCTTTGTTTTACAAATATCACGGCTCATCCATAGGCCTGTGCCAGACGAATACACAACCGATTTCTGAGCTTGTATCAGTTACACATCAGTTACAGCTATGTCTGCAGCGTATAATAAAACTCCTTTGTCTGACCTGTCAAAAATAATATTTTTTAAGTCTTTTTAATAGGTCTTGTTCAGGAAATGTAAAATGGCAGCACAAGCACATCGATAGTTAAAAACAACAACAAAAAAAAGCTATAAAGGAACCTAGAGTAATTAGAGTCTATTTGGAGGTTTTCCAAAAAATTAATTCCCATAAACATTCCAACTGTTGCCTAGGACTTATCTATTCACTTCAATCAAAATGAGTTCACGCCCTCTTTCAAGCCCTAGCCACCAAGTAATAATGCTATGAGTAATCTTTGCAGCACACAGTAAACCCCGTGTTGATAAAGAAACTTGAGCCTTGACCTTTGCAACAGAGAGGACAGACAACTACACAAGGCAAACAAAAAAAGTCGACAAGTCATGCTAATGATACTATTCATTTACAGCGCATCCCTGGAGGTCCACACATCCTTGAGGGGGGCAGATTTTGATTTAAAGAGGTCATTTTTGGCAACCTGTGACAAAACTCAAGGCTCTGTAGCAAAGAATTTTGCGAAAGCGGCGAAAGAAAAGGTTGACCATTTCCACACAGTATGATTTTTCATTTTAATACAAGAAACCATAACTACTCAACCAAACCCGCCCCCCAATAGCCCAAGGTGAGGAAGAAAGCCTACCCAGCCTGGAGGTCATCCGACAGATTTTAAAATTGATTTTTTGTACGTGATCAAATTACCGAAACCTGCCCAGCACTATTAAGGATTGCTCAATAAAATAACCGCTGCATTTCTCTACCTCGGGAAAGGTCGTTTCTTGGTTAAGGAATAACTAACAGGAGGATGCTAGATTTCTGAAGTCGTATGAAAACAGTAGTCTTTTTTTCGAGAGCAAGTGTTTTACATGGATTTATTAATCCTCAAGTCTCTAGAGAAATGTGTAAATAATATACTCAGTTTGTAGAGGCAGGAGAAAGTGAGGTCAAGGAGTTATCACTTGGATTTTCAAAACATTCCTTAATTTTTAATGCAAAATTTGAAACAGCTAGAGATGCTTTTTTTCTGAAGACCTGAAAATGGTTCAGTGGCAAGTACATCACCACAATTCGCTATCACCGAAAGTCAGGTCCCACACGCCTCAAGCTGGGTATCTGTCAAAATATGAAATACATAAAGAGAGTGTACATTTCTGACTTTTTCTTTACACATTCATTCCCAGGTCCCATGGGAAATCAGGAGAGGTGGGTGTATCACTTTGGAACGCCAAAGCCTGCTTCTCCTCTTTAACTCGGAGACAACTGAAAACACAAAGTCAGGTATTTGCCATTTAAACTGGCCATTTTGCCATTTTAAATCTCTGACTGGCAGGGATTTTTTGTAGATGGACAGACACATTGTGTAGATCTCTGACCTGCAGGGACCACCTTGGGCTAACAGGACAAATACACGTAACTGTGACACAGGCTAACTCACCCATTAAACTATTTATTTGCGCCTACCCACCTCCCAGGCTTGGTTTCTACCAGCAGAGTGGAAGTGGGAAAACATGCATATTTCCAAATGTCATCGGTTGTTTTGCCAAATGTCACTCCCTGCCAGAACACAGCTGAGTCATGACAAGTGGGGCTGTGACAGCACAGATTTCGGTTTCTAAAATTCTTTTCCCAGTTCCCAAACTGACCCCATCATCTTAATGAGAAATGCAGCAAAGCTGTTAAGATTTTCCAACTTACCCTGTTTTGCAAGCATCTAAAGAGTATATTTACAATATTATATACACTTTTCTTTTCTCTGTTTAAGTAAAAGCACTCTAGGTTTGCCAGAATTCCTTCAGCTCACTTTAGACACTAGACAAGTCTGAAATCAAAATGAGTGATCTCACAGCACAAGGTGAAGTTGTCGACGCTGGATTTGGAAACAGAGGCAGAACCTGAGCATAAATTAACCCCCAAACTTAGAATAACCATAACTAAAAGTAGCCTTTTCCTTGGTTAATTAAGAGTCTTGTGATGGAGCTGCAGAATCCAAGACAATTTAGCGGCAGCCTCTCTCGAGGGTATTACATGCCAGATAGGACCATGTTCCAAATCCTCCCTACTCCAACTATGTTTCGGAGATACGCTGTCTCACTGTTTGCAGGCAAACCTTTAGTGCAGTTAATGGGCCTCCACTTTTCCCTCTTCTATTAAATTGCCCCATATAAATTTACTGGGCTTCCTGCTTAGATTAGCAATGGGCATTTGTGAAAATGCAAATGAAGTATTCTTTGGTCTGGCACGCTGGTTTCTCACACTCGGCTCACCATCTTGTCTGGGTCGTCACCGCAATTGCCAACCCATTCCTCCCTTGCCAGGGGACGCGATTTGCATGATGCATTCTCTCATGGCTGCAGTATGAACATTTTTTAAACATATATTAGGGAGTATAAACTGTGCAGCATTTGATTGGTTGCCATGTTTTACAGAAACTATAAATAACATCCTTAACACAGCTCTGGCTGACTAGGCTCCTGAGAATCTCCATTTCCTGCCATTTTTAGCAGTTGTAAAGGCTCAGATCGACACAGGTATTTGGCAGCTAAGCAATACACATGTTTCTGGAGGAGGCAGACATTGATACAAACAAAAACACCCCACCACACACAGCCTGTTTGATTTTAAGTAACTTATTAAAGCTCCAGTCCCACTGCCTGTACGAAGCCTTTCAGCCGATGACAACAGAAAGCACACATTGCACCTGATGACCTCTTCGCTTCTCCATTTACTACCACTCGGGTTTGAGAAGTTCAATTTATCAGAGATCAGCTAAGGAATACTTCTGCTGACCACTGACATACAGTTCAGCTTTACACGAAAAAACGACAATATGTTGCATTTAAACAAAGCTCTTCTATGTGTTTAACTGAATTTCTCATTTCTGTCACCCTTAGGACCACTTCCAGAAAACAGATCACGATTGTCTGTAGACATCCAGTGACGGGTTTTGCCTTTTCCTGCACCCCTGTTATTTTGTTTCATGGATACATTTTTTTCATTTCCTCCCCTTGCAAACAAGCAATAAATTAAGGAGTCACAACCACAACCTTAACCCTATCAATTACTACAGGACTTTTCAGTTTCACAGTAGTTTAACAAATTGATGCCAGTTCCGACACAAATTGGTCCCTACCGTTAGCCACCTTTCCAAGTATTTTTGATGCATGCAATGCCCCACTGTCGAGCCGCTCCTAGAGCTACTCCTCTCCAGCATGTTCCCCTTCCCCTTCTTACACAACGAATACAAGCCCATTGTGAGAAAATAATTGTGAAAATTAATTTCATTCCACAAAGAGAAACTGTGCCCCACTTAAACTATTTTGCAGATTTAAATTTCTCCTGTCCCATAATAGCATATGAGAAGAGATAAACAGTTGACAGACCCATTAATTGCTAACACATTGTTTAGAGCAGGAAGCACACGCAGCAAGGACTAGGTTTTCAAAGTATCTTCCCAGCATGGCAAAATCAGCCTTATTTTATAGATGATGGCAATTACATTGCAGAAAGCATATATATTGTCTTGTAAACTGAAAGCCCTCTGTCAAGGCCTACATTTCCTAGTTGTTAGCCTCATATTTAATTTATGAAACCTGACCTTCCTAATTCAAAAATCTTACCTGGCATCTCCTTTTGAAAGGTTGGTGCTTACAGGATGAAGAATAACCTTGTTTGCATCCACATCCACCACGCATTTTGTATGCAGATCAAGCTCTATAAAGAAATGAGAAAGTGTCAAGTGCAGCTCCTAAAGCACTAGGATTATATACACCATTACTTCCTCCAGACACCAAATTTATTCATGCAGCCTGACAGCCACCCATCAGCTAGAGAATAGAAACAGGACTATTGCCAAATTCCACTTCTAGAGATATTCTGATGGGATGGATCCTGTCCAGCTTTAAAGCAAGCACTCTTTTCAAAAGAAGAAAGAGCACTTAGGTTTTACCGAAGGACAAGCAGCATATACAAGGCAGTATGAAATTTCTTCTGGGGAAAGAACCATTAGGCATGGTACCACTTTGACAGCTCTTCTTATTGCTCGCTCAATGCCTCGCACGCTCGGAGGGAAAGCTGCCCCTACCATCTGCAGCACGTTTTCCCCAGCCGCTGTTGCGATACTGCAGCACGCCGTGCCAGCTGTCAGTCCTGGGCACCTGCTCGAAGAAATTCAAATCCCACCAAAAATAATTTAGGTGTGAGCATGTAGAAAAGGGCTTATCCTTCCCCACAGGCTCCCAGTCAGCTGGAAAGCCCAACTCTTGCAAATGACGTTAAGTAATGGGATATATACTATGAGTAATAAGAATAGTTGGAATGTATGAGAATTCTCAGCCGTGGAGGCGGGGAAAACAAAATAAAAGCTTCAGATAACACTGACAACCGTCCAAGGTATCCACCCAATGACAAATGGAGTTAGATATTAAAAAAAGCACGCAGCCACTTGCATACAAAGTCACCGCTTACAGACACAGGGGCCTGGGCATAAACAAGCCCAGTTCTATGTTCTTACGCTCCGACGCCGAACGTGGAAAGTGCCGATACCTGTAAACATGACACACTAATCACACCCAGCACACTCCGCGACGCCCTCGCACGCCGTGATGACAGGGGGCTACACTGAATAACCTCCATAGGGAGTTCAACGCCTCAGCTGAATCACCCAAATATGCTCATGTCTAATCGTGTTAATTACAATCCTTATCCTCCTTCATCTCTGCTCTTTCCTTCTTTGTCACCTGTACTTGCTCTTTCACCTTACAGCACCTTATAAACTCAGACTGCAAATCTCTCAGGCAGAGACCACAGATCTTAATTATTGTACGGCACTCTGCAGACCTCTTGCTACTGCTAAATAACATAGTAAGGGGAAGTTCCTTTCATTGACACTTTTTGAAAGAAATCTCATAGCCTTTTGCTACTCGAAACACAACAAAGCAAGCCAAAGCTCAAGATAACCAGCCATAGCAGGCAGTCACATGAAACTGCAACCCTTCTGAACAAAACTACGCCTCTGTTATTAAACTGTGCTTTTGCACAAGGAAGAGACAGACAAGTTTCAGAAGCTGGTGTTTATTTTAATTTCTCTCCACGCCCTGAAAGCCAATTTACCTATCATTAATATGCAAGACATGCTTGCTTAGGTGAAATTGCGTTCTTCATACATCCCATATCTGACAAGTCACTTTGCCTTGGTCTGGCTGGTTAGGGATTAACATTCTGTATTGCAGAATACCGGCTTTTCCTCAAGTATTGAAGAAGGTTTTTACTCAAGAAGGTTAATTTATGCAAAGCATAAGGTATGTGCACACTGTATATAAGCAGTATGGTCTCTATCATGTTTTTTAAGCCATCTCTTGAGAGAGTGTGCTGATGGCCGGTTTTGCATCCATGACTGCCCACTGAACTCAAGGTCTCGTTAGTCTTCATTAAATCGCTGTGAAATACCTTTGAGAAAGCACACAGACAGGATACAAGAGTTCCTTGAAGTCACATGTCCTCACAGGAAAAGAGAAAAGATTCAACGCCAATTTGTCATCTACAACACGCCTTGTCTGACGATCGTCATCACAAAGGTAACGTTAAAGTCCCTCACCTAGGCATCCTGCAGACAGGGCGCAGCACGGTTTCGGAAGACACGGTGAGCCAACCTACCAGCTATTGCCAAACAGGGATGTCTCAGTCCTTCCTTCTGGCTACCGGTGCCTGATGCTCACCTTTCGCCACTAATGCGCTCACCAGACTCCTCTGTAAGTCACTTTAAGTTACTTCAATGGCAGAAAACTACCCAACATGAAAA
Source organism: Scopus umbretta (assembly GCA_013400535.1). Taxonomy (NCBI): domain Eukaryota; kingdom Metazoa; phylum Chordata; class Aves; order Pelecaniformes; family Scopidae; genus Scopus; species Scopus umbretta. Next base: position 8,344 of record VZTL01001817.1, read on the forward strand.
ACGGATGTATTTGGACACACAGAAAGTTGCATCAGCCCAGTGAAACGTCTGAAGAACATCAAAGGCTATGCAAACAAGTGGGTAGACCTGTACAGAAGGGAAGAGAAGAGGCAGAAGAGTGAGACCTTCTGCCAGCAGAGATGAACTGCTACATCAGCTCACGGTGCCCCATGAAATAACCCCCTGGGAAACAGTTATATTCGGCCTCTAAGCGGGGTTATGTATCCAGACAGACTTAAGGCTACTTATCCCAGTTACCTTGGCAAAAGACTCGCATGGCAACTCTGTTTTTAGCTGAAGAAATAGTTTAAATTCTGTTTTAATAGCACATCATGCGCTTTCTACAAATCCTGGTGCCATTACAAAGCATGTTCTTTGACAGATTTCTGATTTCTTTAATGCTTCCGGTAGGTTGAGAGATGAATCTTACATTAGCCACTACTGAAAATCACATCATCATAATTTCCACCTCATTAAGTTTTTAATATTACTAAAGCAGGTTAGCCTTACAGACAAATTATCTTCCTGCTCTTTTGGATATGATCACATGTGGACTCCACCCTCACTTTTACTCGTATCAGTCTCTCCTAGGTAGGCAGCGTACTTGCTGCCCCTGAACAACAAGCAAAATCAGGATGCATCAAGATAAGATGATAAGCATACACATCCAAAAACACCGATTAGTTCACCTTGTAGCACAGACTCATTTGTCACGGCTTGGTATTATTATTTCTTTTAACTACACGGCTTTTTTTTTTTTTTTTTTAGGCAGCATGAAATTTAGGAGAAGTTAGATGAGGACAAGTGTCTCGCTGTCAAACTTTGGAGATTTCTCACAAATCCTGTAGCTCAACAAGATTTAAAATCTCACCTATTATTATTGCTAGGCTGCTTCTACCTTCAGTCATTACCAAGCAAACACAATCAACTACTCATTTGCTTCATCAAATCAAGAAACTAATCAGCTAATTGCTTTTTGAAAAATGAAAACTCAAACTCTCAACAGCTGAAGAAACATATATTGCAGGGAATGAAAGCCTCTTTCATAGCTCCGGCGTAAGAGAGCCGTGACATCCATAATAAAAGGGCAACATGTACCTTGGTCACTTTTCCACATTCACATTTCACAGCTGTAGAACTGTTAGGCGAAGCTGGGCTGAGTGTAAGAATAATTGTTCAAGTCGCGTGCGTCCAAGCTACTCACAGAGAGGCTCTCGGATAACTTTTTATTTTGCTTGTGAAACTGGAAGGTGGGGCCTGAAGGCAGCCATTCTCCTCCTCGTTTCCCTTGGCTTTTCAACTCCTCACAAAGTTTGCTAAGACAATAAAAACTGGGATTCAAGCAATGCAGGTCTTATGAAACCACATGAAACCACACTCATGTGTAAATCCTAAATGACTACGCCTTTGATAAGCCTTACGGGTGTTGTAAAAAGAATCCACACCACCCATATACGCTCTGGGCTTTTTCACTAGCCTAAGGAATTTGGTGCATTTCAAACAGGGTGGAAAAGTCAGTAAGCAAGAGAGAGCAAGAAAAAACAGGAGCAGCGTACCACCACATGCAACCGTGGATTCAGCAGGCACTCGTGTATTCCCAACAACAGGTAGGAGTTTACATTCCCTCTGTAATAGCAGTCACACGTCTGGTAATCATAAACTCAGAGCAGATTTTCCACAACAGTGTTAGGAAACACTAGCAAAGGTGCAACTTTAAAACATACTAAACAGGTCTGGGGCAGAGACAAAGAGTGTGTGTGAATCCTGGAGGAAGGAGAGAGGAGTACTTTGGGGAACGTTGGACGTTTTCAACTCTGGGAAACCTCCACCTTCATCTACGGATCAGTTAGGGAACTGTCTTCGCAGATGAGCTGCAAGGAATGACAACAGCAGTTGGATAATGACCTGCCCAACTCGCTCAACCTAGTCGGGGTACAGACTCAAACCCGGCTGCATCAGGCGGCGTAACACAAACATCTGAACCGCCCCGCGGTGATACTGCACCTTTTTCAGCCGCTAGCTACAGCTACAACAGCCACAGTAGCTGAAAACTCTGTTACAACTCACTTGACCTTCCGTATTTTCCTCTTTCTATACTCTATTTTTTCACATTGTATGAGATGAATTAAGGGAAGGTGCTTCCCAATTCACCAAGAGCCTTTATTTCCATATAAAATTTGCCATCAGATTTCAATGTAAGAAACTAGTTTCTGACAGCTGACAGCTTTTCAGCCCTTTCAAATACCACTTGATCCTAAACTCCACTGAAACAAAGATGGGAACCTGCTGTTGTAACACAGGTCGAGTAAAATATGTGACAGATTCCTCCTGGTCCCACTACCAAGGTCTAGGGCAGCTGCACCTGCACGGATGCCTAAGGACCCCTTGGAGACAGGACACTGAGCTCGACAGCGTCACTGGGAACCAGCACGGCTGCTCTTGCAGTTTCAGACAAGCTCACTGAAGTATAAAAAATAAAATGTGAAAGGTTTAAAGTGCATGTACTAAGCTCATAAGCCAAAACTGGCCCCAAATACAAAAGCTCAAAATAATCTGTAAAAACAGACGATAGAAATTTCATATTTTAAATTGCCAGTAGATTTTCAGGAGATTAACATTCCCTTCAAGGTTAGAACTGGAATGTTGTGGCCTGAGCCTTCAACTGCATTGAGGAAGAAATTACAGTTGGCTTCTTGTACCCTTCTCGGTCTAAAAAAGCAAATGGCAATAACACTGAGAAACATTTAAATAGTAATTTAAAAATATTTAAAAGTTTATTTATCACACAGATTAAACAAATGCCACCTAAAAAAAGAGGCTGCTGTTTGTTTTGTTTTTGTTTTAAGAAGAAATCTGAAAGCAAGTTCAAACACAACAGGTCCTCAAGTCTCCCTGCCAATGTTTGTTGCCTTAGAGTGACTTTTCTCTTTGCCCTTTGCTATGTAGAAGCCAATACAAATAAAGGAAAAACTGACTGCATGAGGGAGCGTGAAAATAACTTAGATGTAAGTGACAATGCTAAGATCTTAAATGGAAAAAAAATATAGTGTAATAGCACTTTTAGGGCCTTAACTATAAGGCATAGCAACTGATACATTCTGGATAAAAATACAGTAATTTCACCTGTCCCTTAAGTCTACCAACATGAAATCTACACAGGCATCTTTCAAGCTTCTCTGATATATATATATGAATATATATATATGAATATATATGAACTGTGCAAATATCATTCATGGAATTTTCAGTCTGCAGCAATTAAAGTTCATTAAATATGTATGAGTGCATCTGGAAGAGCACACAATACTATCTAATCTTGACAATGAGGTGTAAGTCAACTCAAACTCATGAGCACACTGAACGCAAGCAAGCTCTCCTCACACGTTAACACTACGTTGTCCAAATGGTAAAAAATTTATTCTATCTTCTGCTGCTTCGTTTTCTGCAAGAAGAGAGCGTGCCGTACGGCTTTAGTGAAGGCACTGCATGTACCTGGACATTAACCTTACTTACAGTCAGCTCTGCTGCCGCAAGCACTGCTCAGCTCACGGAGACTAAATAAATCAGCCTGGTGACTTTCTGATGCAGCAATGAGCTCTGAGGGAGTTCAACGCACAACTCGGCGCTGCTGCTTCGTTTCGGGCTTCAGAGTTAACAGGAACAAAACGCGATAGTGTTTGCTCTGCCACCAACCACCCAAAAGCCAAGGCAGAACTATTCACAGTGCGTGTATCTCATCTTTTGTTTGACTTCATGAAGAACAAGCAAACATGAAACCAGAACAGCAAGCTAAGCTCACACTGCACTTCAGGCTAGCTCTAAAGATGTAATTAGAGCAAGAATTGTTTGCCTTTGTGGCATCTAGGTTGGACTGACTGGTAGTCTCGCTGGTTCTTTGGCAGTGGGGAGTAAGGTGGTAACACCTCAGGAGTTCTTACACTATAATTGCCTCCCTCAGCAAGATGAAACACTAACTCTACATGCTTCACCCATTTGTCACTGTATCTCTTGGTTAATCCTGCTCATACTACAAACACTATTTTAGAGGTTATCAACAATCACCACAAAATATAAAAAACTCCAGGTGCTCATTTATGACAAGGATAATAGTAAAGAAAAGTCTTGTGTTTTGCATATTGCCATTGGGATACAAGAGGCGCCATTTCATTTACTCTGATACCATAACTAATCTTACAAGCCTGCTAGCACAAACTCCAATTTCTAGATAAATTGTTTCTGTTGTAATCTCCAGTGGGAAAAAAACCAAACAAAACCACAAAAATGGCACCCACCTCCTCCCCCCAAACCAAAAACATTTCAAGCGACTGGAAATGCAACCTTCTCCAAAGAGGAGGAGAGCATAAAATTAGCACCTAACACCGCAGTCAGAAGCTTGCACAGATAGCAAATTCTTTCCTTACAAGCACCGGAGACAGAATCTTGATCATCAGCACACAAAAGGATCCCTGTTCGAACACAGAGACTAGTCTGGATGAATATACATATAAACATAATAGATATCTGAATGTATATTTACAGGCAATCCAGATATTTAAACTGGAAGCTGTAGGTCTTACACCACAATCCTACAAACAGTCTATCTGGCAGCGTTGCCAGAACGTGGTCCCATACAGCGTAAACCTAACCCGGCGCACCCACACCGCCGCTCCCCACCTGAGCCGTGCAATGCCACCACCCACCCCTGTGCCAGCACCAGTACTTCTGTTGCTCCTCAATAAATTCACTCAAAGCACTAAACACATAATTTTTTGCAGTTAAGTTTCCTGCCTTTCTTGTTCAAACAGAAAAGCATTAACGCAAGTGAGATGTAGCAACACAACAGCAGTAGTCTTGACTGGCTTAAGGTGTTACCAGCCATATCCTTGAGCATAAGTCATGTTCTTTTAGTACTGATAAAAGATGTTGTGTTTTAATTACCACTACACTGAAGTGATTCAAAGGCACAGGGAAACGCAAGGACTTCAACGTACTTATGGGATGCCCGTAGACCAATATCACCCCAATACAAAATATTCAGCAACATAAATCTTAGTTAAAAAGCCCCCAGCTGTCTTCTGCTTTGCTTCATGGTACAGCTCGAGCTTTGCACAGCATTTACCTGAAATATAATGAATATCTGCTAAGGAAAGCCAAAGACTGTCGACATTCGTAAAAGGAAATCCACTGCAACTCTAAAATACACCACCAAAAGAACTTACTGATTGCTATCAAAAACCCATCTGAAAAAAGCTGTGCGCTAGGACATACTTCAGTGAATGACAAAACCAAGAAAAGAGAAGACTAAGAGTCTTGCCTAACAAAATAGTACCGAATTATTTAATTCATAATAGCATGCTAATCCAAATCCCAGCTTGCAAAGCAGAAAGCATGCAAAAAAAGAAGTCGCAACTGCTACCTAGCAGAGCCTACAACTTTAGACATGACGCTGCAAGTGTGTTGATGTAGTAGTAGTTTTACAAAACCATATGGTTTGTAGGATTGAGGTCTAATTTGAAGCAAAATGCAAAAAAGTAACCTAGATGCAAAAAACCAAGAAAGCCAAGTACAATTACAAATGCTTCCCCTCACTGCTAAAAATGAGTACTATAAACTTAGTTTATAGATTACCACTTCGCGTGAGCATGAAGCAGGACCCTCAATACTATCACCTGGAAATGCAAGTACTATGAATAACCACCTATTTGATACAGAAATCCCTTCAACGTGCACGCAGGGAACCTATTAACACTTTTATGAGCTGTATAAATTAGCAATAGTTAAACATACCGCTTTTATTAACCTAATAAACTGTCGCCTTAAGAAATTCATAATTCAAACACTAAAGACAACCACCACCACCACAAGTAAACACTGAGAATATTTCAAAGCTTAAATTTCACCGGTTGTAACCATCTGACAGGTTTGTAATTTTAAGCCCTTTGGTGCAGAGGGAAGGAAAGAATACTGCTCGTGACCCTGAAAAAAACAAACGCTTGCTTCAGGTCCAAAGCCCCAAAAGTTCATACAAATACGACTTAGAACAAAGTGCATACTAGAGAGCTTCCAAGAAAGCCGCCTCTTGCCTCAAAGCCTATTTAAAAAGCAAAGCCACAGAAGTCTTACAACTGGATGACTCTTCAGAAAAATCAGTTACACAAATTCTTAAATTTAACATTAAACAGGTAAGAAAAATACTAGGCGTTGTACCACAGTTGTTTCTATAAATTCTAGGAGCATCAAAAATACTACACGGAGGTATCAGTTGTTTAGAACTGACCAAAACGTCTGGACTGTGACAAATAATCCTCTCAAAAAAAATCAATTCCGGGACATTTTGTTTCAGGGAGTAAAAGGCATTGATTTTTTAGGATAGACTTAAATGGATTTAGGTATCACTCGCAGAATAAGAGGATGCTTTAATAGCTGCAAAGTGGTCAAGAGCATGGGGTTCAGGGCCCTCTTCTCTCGGATGAGCAGCAAGGACCGATACTCAAACGTCCCTCGCTCCTGGACGAGCCTCCTGACAACCAGGCTACAGCCATCCACTCTAGTCCGTAACACTTTTAAGTTTGTACAGAATAAAATAGCTCTGATAACAAGATACACTCTCCCATTCTCCCAGATTCGTGCAGCTCAGCATTAGGATATTCCCCAGGAAGGCAGAAGCTTCAAACAGATGTACTGCTCTAAATCTGTGATCTTCCATTATTTTTCCCCCCTTTACTTCCACCACTTCTTCCCCACATCTGTTTTCTGCAGAACTCAGTCCCTAGCTGGAAACCAAGCTTGAAGACCACTACATGTGCACAGACTCGGGGCTGAACATACGTAGAACATACGCCAGGAGGGAGAGGTGCATTTTTCATCCTTGGAGATTCAAAACTTGACTGAACGAGGCCCTGCGCAACCTTATCTAATTTGACCTGCTTGGAGCAGCAGGTTGGACTAGAGACCTCCAGAGGTCCCTTCCAACCTGAATTAGTGGATAAGCCCGGGGGTGAAGAGCACTACACAGAAGACGTCTGAACCGCAGCCAAGGAAACGACCTACGACAGGAAAGGGACATGAGCGAGAGGAAAGCCCGTGTCTGTCACTGAAGCAAGGCACCACCTTTCAGCTCCTTGCCATCCCAGCTCCCACCATCTCCTCCACACCATCACTCAATCTCCTCCCAGCAATTCTCCTCAGGGATGGGTCCCTCCTCAGTTTTGAGAACTGCTGCCTGAAACGTACGAAATGCAGATTTTGGTCAAAACATCCTTGACTGCCCTAACCCACCCGACTGTAAGGACATCAACTCTACCTCCTCTGTTTTGGATGCAGGACTTGAGAGCTCTTGTGAACTCAGTTTGACATTCTCCTGCTTTTATTTTAAAAGGTATGGAAATACTATATTAAATACTTTAACCTTTTTTTCCCCTTCTTATTTATTGAAAGGAATTAAGAGTTATTTTGTTTCAGATCATGTGGAAAACAAAGGGCTTCCCCCCCCCCCCCCCC
>VZTL01001817.1:16842-40564 GCA_013400535.1 Scopus umbretta
TGCACCCCCTTCGGGGACCGGCACCCCCCTGGGATCGCCACCCCCCGGGGGGCACCGGCACCCCCTCGGGCACCGGCACCCCCTCGGGACCGGCACCCCCCTCCGGGCACCCCCCGGGTCCCTCGCCCGGCCTCCCGCCCCGCTGTGCCCCCTCAGGCCCGCTCCCCTCAGACAACCCCCGCGAGAGCCGGGGAGGTGGCTGAGGGAGGAAGGTCTCACCTCGCCGGTTCATGGGGCGGACGCGCACCGCCACCTTCACTTTGGAGTCCCCCATCGCGCCGCTCCGACCTCCCCGGTTCACCCCGTCCCTCCTCGGCTTCCGTCTACGGAGGGACCGCCGGCGGCGCGGGGAGGAGCACGGAGCGGGGCGGGTGGCTGAGACCGCGGGCGGTGGGAGGGAGGCACCGTGCGTGACCGACGTCCGGCCGGACTACAGCTCCCAGCGTGCAGCGCGGCGGCTCGCCGGGAGCGGGGAGGGGCGGCGTGGCGCGCTGCACGCTGGGAGCTGTAGTCCTGCCCAACGGCGCCCCCCCCGCTGGGGGGGAAGCATTGCATGCTGGGATATGTAGTCCTCCGGTATAGAGGCGCTTCGTGAGGGGCTGCGCCCCAAATGGCGTTCGGGGGTTGTGTTGTACAGCAGGGCGCCGGCATGGCGGGCCTCAGCGTCACCCCAGGCCCTGCCACTCACCCCCTGGCCGGCTGCGGCTGGACACCGTTGCACCTGGGTGTGTGTCCCCCGCCTCGGCTGCGCATCGGGCCCGTTTCGGGGCGATACCGCGAGCAGGTGGGCGCATCGCCGCTGAGACGAGAAACCTCGCCTCGCCGCAAGATTGACCCTGGGAGTAACAAAGCAAGGCGGCATTGCGTGGCCGGTCTGCGGGGTGTCTGTCCGTCAGAGGTCGCGCCACGTTGGAGATCGCGAACCGTAACCCAACGTGCAGACCGTGGGATTTCGGCAGTGACGGCGCCTGGCTTCGCACAGCAACCTCTGATATTCCGTCAGCACGCTGTTATGAACGGGCCCGGTGCGATGCGCTTAGCGAAGGCGGCTCGCTGAAAGAGCTCAACAGTAATAACCGGAGACGGTTTGAACAATATTACAATTTATCCCCGTCAGAAGGCTCGACTGCTCAAACCGCAGTTACTGATTGCAAGAACCGGGAACGAAACTATAAGGCAAAGATGCAAAAAAAAAAACCAAAACCAAACCTCATTTAAATGGTCACGGTTGAAAACCCTTGTAGCTGCTATTTTAGTTCAAAACAAGGATTCTCTCTGTGTTGTTTTGAAAGATGAGATTTCAGCAATGACAGGGAAAAAAAAAAAACAAAACAAGTTTGGAACTGTAATCCTTTGGCCCTTCAACATCGAACCCAGGTTTTGTGACAGAAATAACTAAATAACACATTTCCAAGTCGTTTTGAGATAAGATTTCAGAAGGTAGCACTTTCTGCCCAAAAGAATTACATTCAATATCTATCACTTCATGCCTGCCTGAACTGAAGACTCTCTTGCCAAGGCAGAGAGAAAACGAATATTAAGCTGGCATTTAAGTGACATGGGCATTAATGCCCACATTCCTGAGAGAGCACCAGAGCATCCTGAGCTAGGAACTTGTCTTGAAGTTAAAAGAAAAAATTAAATAACAGCAGGTCAGACCAAGCAGGGTGGCAAAAGCCTGAAACAAAACCCAAGTTTTTTTCCATAGCGGCAGAAAGCATCGGCTCTTCGGCATGCCGCGCTCACGGCTCTGTCCCCCAGCCCCGTGCTGTGGAGGGTTTCTTGTTGGGAGAAGGAACGACCCGCTTTCAGCCTGCACAGTTGGTTCTTGCACTTGTGAACTTGAGGATCCAATTACAGGATGAAACCCGGCTTTGAACTTCTTGTGGTATTTTCCAGCTGGGGCCTCAACAAACCGCACCAACGTTTTCTGAAACCAAGTACTTCGTGGTGGAGATAAATATAATCCCTGCTTTACAGCTGGGCACGATGAGCAGCAAGTGGAGGGCGGGTTTTTTGTTTGGTTTGTTTTTCTTTACGTCAGGTTGAGTCACCTGGAATCCGATTTAAATAAATGGGCTGAAACCTGCCAGATGTGCACAGCGCTGAGGATAGCAGGTGTCACCCAAATCCAGTCCTTCCTCCTCCACCTTCTCCTCTGGTATTAGTTATCATTGGGCTCTCTGCTATATGTAAAATTAAACAGTAAGTCTTTTGGGGAAAGGATTGCATAGCACCTTTTTATTTGTTAGAAAGTGGTGCCAGCGTGCTTTAAGTGCTATGTACATGGACAGTAACAAACGCAAGCATACAATTCTTGCAAGCTTTGCACCGGTTTTCTACTCAGAAGGAAGAATTTATTTTAAAATCTGAAAAAAAAATCACCCTTTTAGCCTTCCTTCAGTTCTAATTGCCAAAGAGACCCCAGATTCATACATAATCGTTGCTACTTTCTGCCAACATCCTCGAAGACGGAGGCTTCCTTAGAGCCCGAAGAACCATCCCCAGCTTCGAGGTCGGGTTTTATCGGGGCTCTGGGAAGGCAATCGCTTCTCATGGCTCTCTGCGGCCCTGCCTCTGGACTTCTCCTTTATGCAAGCCCCTGCCTCCTGCAATGAATTACAGTAATGCAACTTATCTCGCACTGGCACAAGCTACCTCGGTGTAATTACCCCACTGTGAATTCCTCGACAAGCCCTTTCCCTGGCTCAGTGTTTCACAATCTGTGGGAAGCATCTCCCTGGAGGGGCACAGCTTGGAGGGAGGATATTGTTTCCATTCAGGGCACTGGAACATGCTAATTATGCTGGGAGGAAAAGGGGGGTGGGGGGGTGGCAGCTTTCACTTGGGAGGGACCGGCTGGGCAAATAGTTCCTGAAACGCCAACTTAACCCCATCTTGTAGGGAATTGTCTCCAGCTCTTTTCCCCCTTCCTAGTTACTGTAATGAGGGGCTGACTTCCCAGATTAGCTCTGGCTATTTAAATGCTAATTTAATTAACAAAACATCCTCGGGGGTGGGGGGGAAGGCAAGGCATTACTTGTCCCTCCCATTCATTTATCGAGTTTCTGAGTGCAACACTATTTTCATCAGGTTGAGGAGCCGCAGTTATTGCTACACCCACCTGGTCATAACAGGGATTAAAGCAGTGACGTGGAAGAGAGGGAATCAGGTCCTTCCTCTCGTTTTTTTTATAAGCAGCCATATACGATTGACTGTTTCGAAGGAACCAAGCCAAAAGGATCGCACTCGTCCCCCATAACTGCGACGCCTGGGGTGTGCGTGTCGCCAGGCTGCAGTGGAAGAAGCTGGCTTTCGTTTTTAGATGAAGGTGTGAATGAATGGTTTAGATCGCAGATCATCTAGATATAATTATAGCTCAGGGCAAGGCAGAAAACATGACAGTCTTTTGGATGTCTTCTTCCAAACCACAGCAAGCAAAAAAGCAAGTGGATTTTAAATCCCTTTTTTTCTTTTGTTAGAATGCCTATCAAAAGAGACGCATCAATTATGAATTTGCTGTAGACCTAGTTTCTGCCCATAAATCATTCAGGCCTTGGAAAACTAAAACAGAGGATCTTATCAGTGCTTAGTTAGTTGTATGCAAACTCTTAAGTGTCACTGGAGTCCACTTTTGCGAGAAGCTGAGCGCCAACTGGGACAGTCCCAGTCAGAGACTGGGAGGCATTCAGGTCATCCAGCAGCTCCTTAGCATCTTCAGCGATCAGGTCCTCCGCACGGAAGTGTGTGGTCAAGCATTTAGAAAATAAGACCTGTTGCTGGTGTACATTTTTCATAGATTTCTGTTTTGCCCAGTCCCCAGGGTAATGAATTTTATTCTGATATGGTAATTTTGTCTTCAGGTTTATTTTGCTTTTCAGTCTGGACGTGCAAATACACAAACGTGGTAGAAATTTGTAGGTACTGATAGGCAAAAACGGAAGACAAGTTTGTTATAAATTTCTTTCAACTATAATCGAGAAAAAAAGCACCAAGGGAAATTGGTATTAAGAACAGGTCGAGACATCTGGATAAAACATCAAATCAGTTTCTCCAAATCAGTTGTGTCCCAAGTCTGCTTGTTATCGTTGCGTTGTTTTTTCTAAAGGAATTGCTGAAATTTCTCATGCAACACTTTGAACAAATGTACAGGTTCGGGAGACTCACGTTCATTTTAGCAAAGCACTTTCTGTGCTCTATTATTTTAATAGGAACTTTGTAAAATTAAAGGATTGATGGTTTCCAGGGTGTGAATTTTACTGATCCTGGGATGGACTGGGATTAAAGGTATTTGACAGTGGCCTCTAGCCCTCACTGTGAAGAGTATCCCCGGGAAAATAAATCAACTCTTGAAGTCTTCTTGCAATACTAGATTATAACAGAGTGAAGCCTGAAACAAACTTTTTGTAGAAAGTCCCCACTTCTTTAAAGTTATTCCAAAGTTCAAAGTCCTGGTCATAAATTTCATGGCATTATAGGACATAATACTCTTCCCTATATTACCCAGAGGGAATCCCAAATCGATAGCCAGGCTCTGATCACTCCATAAACCTGTTTATAGCAGTGAAATTTCTTATAGCTACGCTTTGGCTGTGGTGCTTCTCCTCTACAGTGAGCTTTCAATACAAATTCATACCTCCAGCAGCAACGCAGGGCCAGGAAATGTCAGCAATTTATGTGCTGGTAGGATGAGGCTCCTGATGAGAATTTTCTCATCTTACAGACTGAAAATTTTTACTATTCAGCTGTTCAGTTTGCTGATACAGCATGTTTCAAAGCAACTGGTTTTACCAGGCGTGTTGCATTGTGTTTGAGCGGTTCTTTCTTCAGATAAAGATTCGACACTGGATTTCGTTTGGTTGAAAATAAAATGCTTTTTTCTGCCTTTGGAGAAAATGGAGGCTCTCTAGAGAACTTGAAAAATAAGAAATTAGCGGGAGAGTATGTTTAGCGGTTGCAAGGCAAGCTTGTCGTCCCGGAAAGCGAAAGAACCCAGCACAATGGCAATCGCCGATACTCTGAAGAACGCGTAGTTAGAGACTTGTGTCATGTTTGCCACATTTATCTCCTAGTACTTCTGAGATACATGATCGGTGAGAGCTGAACTGCCTTGACTTCGAAGACTGGAGTACGTTATAGCTTCATCTGCTGAATCATGTTGTTCTTGCTCCACTTCTGCAGAGGAGACGCCTGCAAAAGCCACATTTTTTCGCTTTTCTGCCCATCCACAGCTTCTCTCTTCTTCACCTTCCCCCTCTCCAGAAGCTGTACAGCTTCAGGGCATGTCCTGGTGATCCAGACACTGCCAGATGCCAGCCGAGCTCCCAGTCCAAACCCAGATCTAAATTTTCCAGCTGTATTTATAATAACAACAACAACAATGTGTTTTACCTGTGTTTAGTAAATAGCACCACAGGCTAAAATATCAGCTCCAGATACGCCCAGATTTAATGAGCTGGCCATTTGATGTTGAAACCCGGGAAAGTGTGATAAATGGGGATGCTGCTGTCACCGCTGGGAGCTGCAGAATTTATTGATGAAATAGGATTTGAACAGCGACCAAAAAAAATTCCTTTTTGACTCTCTGGACAAGAGTGACACCCGGTGGCTAAGGAGCAAAATACAATCAGGTCTGATTGTAATGGTCCCCTTTCCTGTCCTTACTTACTGATTTTCTCCTGCTGCTTTTAAAGAAAGAGCTGGGGACAGGGACCGACTGCTACCCCCTTGCAGCATGAGCACCCATCGCCTGGCGGCACCGGTTCCCCTGGACCAGCTCCCTTGGGGTGAAACGGCAACAAACTCATTAGCACAGATTGTCAGAGAGAAGTAAGTATCGGGGGGGCTCCTTTTTGCTTTTTGCCTACTAGCTATTGCTTGTCATACACTAAAGAATACCTGGTAAAATGAAGGAAAGACCATTTTTGACTACTAGCGTGGATGAAACCCTAAAAATACCTTCAGCTAAGTGATCGTTAATAGGTAGTATCAAAAAAGAATGCAGTAATCTTTCGTGAAGGTCTAAAAATGTACTTTCTTTGGACTTTAATTTGGACTCACTAAAAATGAAAATGGAAATGCCCAGGTAATTCCATCACTCGGTGAGCTGTGGCTTTAATAAAACGTCAAGTGTTGGCAGTGTCCTGCTAAAAGCTGCCGTCACGGGCCCCCACTGGAAATGTGCCCGCTGAACAAACCAACCAGCTTGGCTCCTAAATCAAAAGTCCCCGTGGAGTTTCTGTGTTGGTGAGCCTTGATATTAGATGTTCCCTAAGGTACCTATCCACAGCTCAATGTGTTATTTAGAGCTCAGGCTGAGGTCTGGGTCTAAAGCGTTTCGGTTCAGCTTACTGGGAAAATGAAGCCCAGCTCTGATCCTTGGACCTTGCTGCTGACTCTGCTTCCAGACCTCCGCTTCACCAGTGCGGTGATACCTGGCTTTAGGCGCTTGCTGATGCCACTTCTAACTGCAGACGTGGAGCAGGGGAGGATTGCTGGAGAGACAGGTCAGTGCACTCTGGTCTCTCACTCTACAATGGCTGCAAAACTACGAAAACACCGAAATATTTTCTCTTAAAATTTGGGAATGCCTCTCCCGAACGAGAATAACCAGGGTGGAAAGGAGCATTAGTTTTGCACCAGTAAGTTTTTAGAGTTTGCAAAAAAGGCAAGGAACCGTGTTGTTAAAGAGCATGAAGGAGAGGTTGTTGCACAGTACAAGGCCACTGCGACCAGAGCAGCAAGGAGCAGTGTAGCTGCCCGAAGGATCAAGCCACCTCTTCCACCACGTCTCCGCTCAAAGGCCAGCGCTTTGCACATACATCCCTCTTGCACAGAGTTGCTTCGTATAGCACATGGCCGATTGCTTGCCTGTAGTAGATATTGTCTCCTCAGAGGCTCTTCCATAGTCAAACAGCTACAGTGTTGCTCCTAATATTCAGCAAATATTGGATCAAAAAATTGCATCTGGAGACAGTGGCTCCGGATTTAAAACACCCCCCAGGTTCTTCTGTGACAGGCCGCCCTCCACCTCCATCTCCCTTTTGCCTTCGTTAAGCGTTGTTACCGGTGAAGATGCAGCAAAACATGAGCTTTCAGAATATTTATCTCAGAAATGCACAGCCCTACGGTCATGCAAAAATCCTTGCTCAGACTCGATACAGAACCTCAGTTCTCTCAGTTTTTCTGTTTCTTTCCCTCCCTTGTGAAATTAAAATAATGAGAAGCCCAATAAAGGCATAAAAATGTAAAGCGTCGGAAAGAATCAACCCGTTAACGAGTCCTAAGGCTGATACAGATGTTTCACGACGGTCGTGTTTGGGGACTCCCATGGAAATGATGTGCTCCGGGCTTTGCCAGACGCAGCCAACCTTCACTGCCTCAAATGATTTGAGAGCTGTCACGTAACATTAAACACTTCACTGTATGTTCTCCAAGTGCTAAATCACTGCAAGACTATAGTCAAATAATGAATTGTTGGTATTTAAAAAATGAGGGAAAGGCGTCTTGGTAACCAAGAGGTTAGTGGGATCTTTTCCCACTGCCTACCACGGGAGCTCCTCTACTTGCAGCTTTGCACATCCCTTTCTTGACCGTTTTTTGACTGCTCTGCTGCGTGGGAAGTGGCCATCCCTTTCTCTCCCTCCCCATAAGTCATCTGAGTTCATGGGTGATGCTGTACACGTACCTGAGGGCAGTACTTGGACTGTAACAGACACCTGCAACTTGAATATTCACATGAATTAGCTTAACAAATTACCCGGCACAAGGAGCACACTTTCATTAATTCGAAGCAGAAATACTGGACTGGTTCCTTCCGGGCTTGCCACGGCATGCCTGGATTTATCCCATATCAGAATTTGCATTTAATGATATATCCTACAGCCAGGAGAGGTCTGAGGTCTCCGACCCCTCTGCTCTACATAAACCATGAATTTGCACACTGATTCTTTCCCTAAATCTTCAGTTCTTTCCATAATTAGATCTGCTGTGCTGAATCTCCAGTTTGAGTCAGCTTTGTTTTTTCCTTCCAGTCTTCAGATCATTCTGCCCTCATGATCTAAATTGCCTTTTAAATAGAGAAGATCATTTGCTTCCCACTCTATGCTTTTTTTCTCCAGGGATGCTCTGAAACTTGCTGAAGGCTTGGTTAGGAACTGGAGAGCACCTTTCTCACTTCAGGTCCTAAAAATATAGCATCCAATCGACACTAGTTATCTGCCCTGTCTCTGCAGTTGGGAGAGAGCGGACGAGAAGTACCTGGAAGACAAGTTTTCCTTTCCTAAAACAGGCGTCAAAGACACATGGGTTAAATCGCCCTCTTGCTGGTGCTGCTCTCTCCCCACGGGGACAGGGAGAGTTGAGCTGCCTAGCGAAGACTTAGCAGACCTGCCTTTTAGTTTGGTAAAGGGAAACAAATCCCACTTCAAACAACCTGGTGGCCCTTTTCCATTTGTAGGTTGCAGCTCTGCAATGTTCTCCGTTGCCGTCTTTCCAAGCGTTGCAGAAATCAGTGGAGCTGCTTTTCCCCTACCCCGCTGGCACCGATCTGACCAACAAATAGGTGTGTGGCTCTGAGAAGAGGTTGGTCCTGCTTCTCAGAGGTTCTTGACCCATTTCCCGGTGTATTTTACAGGAACCATCAGTACTCGGCACTTCAGAAAATCATCCTGGCCCTTCTTTTTCATGTACTGATGTTCTCAGGCAGAAGGGGGAGCCCATAGATTGTTTTTTGTGTGTAATCATCTCAAAATAGTGATACAAAGCCATCACATCAGTAGGTTTTTTTGAACATGAGAGGTTCTGCGTAGCTGATGTTACAGATGCATACAACTAGGAGAAGACAGCCTTGTAGAGCCCAGATTACAGTTATCTATCCCTTTGCAACAATGAGAAATCAAGGAAGATTTTAATTCTAAACAACGTTATCATGTGTCATCACGTTAGTTGAAATGCTAGAAAACAGAATTTAATTAAGAACTCGTTAAACAAACAAAAATACAGAGGGAAACCAGACCCTTTGGAATTAGAGTAAGTCATAGCCGCATGATGTTTGGGTTTTTTTGCTAATGTACTTACACACCCACTGGGAAGCCAAATAAGTCACCTGTACGGTACTGCTATGGTTATTTGTATGGAACCAGTATGTCAGATGTTCCCTCAGGATGCATGTGAACGTTAAACTCTTAAACAAGCTTTGGGCTTCTGTAGGGTACTTCTATCAGGATGAGCAACGAAATAAAGGCACCGTGCAATGTTTTTCATCACTGCCCACACCCCCTTCAAATCCTTTCTCGGCGCAGAAGCTGCCAGGCATGCCACTGTCACGTCCTTCGGTCACAGCTCCTTCTCCACCCTATAACCAACGTTTTGATCCCTGCATGTGCATCTAGGGAAACCCATAAGTACGTTTGAGCTCTGAGGACCTCTGCAGTTCATCCCCTGGGATGGGTTTCTTGTTACTTTTCTTCAAAGAAAGGTTTTGATTGCTCTTTCTGATGAGTTTGAAAACAAGTAGGTGCTTTTGACTCACGGCTTTAACGCCATCTGTGCTATCCTTTAGTGGCATCAGCAACCTGCCGGCTGCCATTAATACTTTTGAGAAGGGCACAAGCAGAAATTTTGGTCCTAGAACTTGTGACTGCATGAAGTGCATTAATACAAGCTCAGGTTAGATTTAACCCATGCCATATGTACGAGTGCATTTTTTTTTCCACCTGGTTAATTGGTGCTGTGTTGGATTTCATATACACCATGGGGTTTTAGTAGCTTAGATAGATTTATTAGCCAGAACCGTGGTTTCATCCCATTCTCCTGGCTGTGCAAATAGAACTGCATTGCTGCACAGATGCAATTACACCGTTAAAGCAGTCCTTTTGGTCATGTAGCTCCTTGTGTTCAAGGAACTGGCTAACGAACACCTAATATGTGTTAAGCTAGCCTGGACTGGAAGTGCTCACACAATCTGTTTGATATTTCTGAGTTTCCCTGAGCTCTGAAGGAGACGAACTTCATTACCAGCTTCCATCTCATGCAGGCTTTCAGTCTCAGACTGTGCCCAGGTCTCTTCTGCCCTTGCCAAAGGCAACATCAGGGATCTTTTAAGAGTGATTAAGTGGTCCCTGTAAGGAAGGAGCCTGAGTTATCTTTCCTCCCTGATATCCTCATAAGAAGGACAGAAGGACGGAGCCAACCGAGAACCACCAGGACCATGCCCATGGGCTGTTCTGAACACAGCGTGCAGCTCGGAGTGCCCTGGGTGATTGCTCTGCCCCCTTCAATGGGCAAGACAAGCAGGAGTTCACGGCAGCGTGGACGCAGCCAAAATCCCCAGAGGATCAGGAGGCTGCAGGGAAATGTCCAAGCAAGAATCTTGTGTTTTCCAGGGGGAAAGTAGTGCTGCTGAAATGGGCAATGAGCAAAAATGTTGCTGCTGAAAAAAATTCATAGGTCTGAGGAATTAAATTGGTTTCATAGCTTCCATTTAAATGAAGAAGAGCAAGCTGTGCTGCAGAAATGCAATGACAACGTTCTTCTGGAAGGAGCGAATCTCCTAAAAGATATGAATTCGATGTCAGAAAATTGGTTCATGATAAGGGTTTTGAGACTGTGGAATTAATATGCAGGTTTGGAAGGTTAAAGAGATCTCAGGTCATAGTGGGAGCTGGAGACGGAAATCTGAGCTAAAGGCTGGTAGGAGATCCCTTATAACTCGAAGGAGTGAGAATTTGGAGAATACGGATTGTAATCTGCCCAAGAGTACAAACGGAATTCTTATTATGTACGACTACTTGGATGCTGGGGTATAAATTAACTTTTATTTCAAACTGCAGTGTGAGCTTTGCCAAGAAAAACCTCATCCCGTTGAACAGGGACAGGTTTCGGACTGCATGGTGGAGAAATCCACCTAGTGTTGATGTTTCTGCACCTGATGTAAAGATAAACTCAAAAAGATACACTGCAAATTGTTTCAGGACACCGTGTGTCTGTACAAAAGGCTGAAAATCTGTCAGAGTTTGTTGCACTGATAGGGATTATATGCAGAGGAACTGGAATTCAGGGAGACAGCAAGCAAGCAAATATAGATAAAAGGCAGTCCTACATGTAGAGTATAGAAATAGCAAAGGAAAGGCAAAATTTTGAAAAGAAAAATGCCATAAATAAAAATTTAGGACAGAAAACTTCAGTATAGAGGAGCTCCATTGAACAGTGAGACTGTGGTCCTGAAAAGTATGCTGGTTAGTGGTTTGATGGAAAGGAAAACAAATTTTCCCATAAGAATTAATGTGACAGAGCAATTGAAATGCACAGGGACGTTATACCGCAGCTTGAAATCATTCCCATCCAAAACCCATCCCTGAACAAAGGCACAAGATGATAGACGTGATACTTAAATAACATAATATTGAATTACTTAAAATGTTGTACTGCAAACAACCGTATCTTTGTAGCTATTTTAATGCAAACAAATATAATACTAGAAAAAAATTGTATTCGCCAAAATAATTTGGGAGGATGAGGGACAGAAAAATAGTCTAATGACAGCAGTTAGCAGAGCAGGGTATCAAATGATTGGCAGTGAATCTGCAAAACGTTGGGTAGGTAAATGATGGAGAGCAGGGTATTACTGTGCTATTAAAGAGCCTCCTCCTTCTTTCAGGAGAAACTTGAAAAATTGCAGCACAGAAAAAACAGACAAAAGAGCAGAGGTTAATGTTATAAAGGTAAATATGTGTAAGAAATCTGCAGGCTTTTGGTCTGAACTGGCGTAAATGTATTTGCTTGTGCTGTTAGAAAATACATGTTAGTTCTGGAATAGAAACACAGATGCTGGGGATTCACATAACCATCACGAAAAAAATTAAAAAGTATACTGTGAGAGGACTGCATGGTTTACAGCCTTTGCAGCCTTAGAATAATGTATATATGATGTTAAACGTAGGTAAAAAGAGCAGTAGCCCACAGAGAAGTTGCTCCTCACTCCAGCGAGGTAGGTGCTAGACAAGGGCAGATCTCCACATCCCAAGAATGGCTGTCCTGGAGGAGGCTGGAGGTCCATCTAGCCCAGGATCCTGTCTCCAAGCATGGTGGTAAGTGGTGCCTAGGGAAGAGTAGAAGAACAGGGTGCATGCTGTCCTGGTCTCCAGCCAGATGTGATTTCCGTGTACAGAATTCAGTGGCTAGGGAAAGTGGGAGAGACCTTCCTTATGGCGGGGAAGAAGAGGTGGCTTTTCAGTACTCAAGCAAAACTGGAAAAATCCAGGCTGTGGAGGGCATGGAGCAGCAGGCAACATTCATGGCTGAGCATTTTCTTGGACATGGGGACAGTCATGTTTTTAACTGTTCAGGCTGTTTTGAAAGTTTTCTCCAGCCTGTGTCCCAATGGCCTCAAGTTGCACCAGGGGACATGTAGATTGGATATTAGGAAGAATTTCTTTACTGAAAGAGCGGTGAGGCATTGGAAGAGGCTGCCCAGGGAGGGGGTGGTGTCCCCATTGCTGGAGGGGTCCAAAAAACGTGTGGATGTGACACTCCAGGACATGGTTTAGTAGGCATGGGGGTGTTGGGTTGACGGTTGGACTAGATGATCTCAGAGGTCTTTTCCAACCTTAATGATTCTCTGATTCTATGATTCTAAGTGCACTTGCAACAGGAGGCTACAGCAGCAGAGGTCTATAGGACTAACCTGAGGAAATTCAGATTTGTGTTGGCAAAACTGTGAGCTAGTCCAGCAAAGCTTTGCAGACTCGCTTTTAGGAGTGACAGTAAGTGATTTAGAAGATTCCCCCTCCAGATATGCTCATTTATCCGGGTGCCTCTCTGGCACTGGAGCTGCCAGCAGTACTTCCCAGCCAAGACTCTCCAGCTGGAGCTGCGCTTCCCTGTTACACTGCTCCTGGGGATGTCCCAGGACCTAATGTCTTGGCTGACCTTGGATTGCACCCTCATGGCATGTGTGTCACAGAACTGGTGTGTTGGAGACCAGCTGGGCTTGGGCTGATGTCCCCGTGGGATAGTCAAGGAGCGTGGCTGAGCTCCCACGCTGGAGCATCACTAGGTGTGGGGGCTGAAGCAGAGCAGCATGTTTCCTTATGGACTTTGGGGCACCGGGACATCCTGCAATACTGGATGTACTGCCACACTGGTGTCATGAACCTTTTGGGAGCAAGGTCTCAGGTGCTCCAGTGTAACCTGGTGTATGGCTCCACAAACGACAGTGGCTCCCGTTCTCCCTGACCCCTCGGGTAGATGGCACTGCCTCTATGCCGGCCCCTCTCCTACATTCCCTCTTGACTGCTAAGAAGTTGCTAAGCAACCTCAATCCTTCTAGCAGTCAGCAGCATCCCCACCACGAGGATACCACGGCGTGGATGCTCAGGTACCATTTTGTCCCGCAGAAGCTATTGCACCTGGGAAAGCCCCATCCTTCTTCCGCCCAGCCAAGAGCAACCCAAGGGCTGTCCACAGCTTTGCACAAACACACGGGCGTACAAACAGAAAAAAGATGGAAAGACCCGGTCTTCATAGGAAGCACCTCTGCTTTGGCTCATAGCGGGTCATTTGGGCATGGTGTGGATTTTCATCAGCACGAGCGATGTGGGATATGTGCTGGTACCCAGAGGTTGGGTGATGCCGTGTGGGCTGATGGGGAGTACATGGGGACAGGGGTGGGTGCTGGAGAGGGGAGCACCTTGCTCGGCTCCCCGGCAAGCCCTCCAGGATGGGCTATTCTCGTAGGCAGATGGACCTCACCTGACTTAGCTGAGATGTTAGATATGTCCATCCAGGCTTTTCAGCTTTAGCATCCTAAATGTGTGGCTGACCTGACAAGTCTTCATTGCTGAGACTTTTTTTTTTTTCTCACAGAAAGTGAAAAGCTTGACTACAAGCATATAGTCATGGATATTTATAGCAGCTGTCTTTAAAACTAGCAAATTGTTGCTGTGTTTCTCTGCTTTGAAAAAAATTTGCTCATTTTTTTCTTTCTACTGCCTCCTTCAAGCAGTGCAGCTTCTGCGTGTTGTTAGAGGGTTATCACTTTCTGTAAAGGCATGCATAAATATTTAACAAATGGCTATATTGCTTGGAAACAGCATGATGGTGAACCGTATAGGCATTTTGGTGTTGTTTCCTTTGTGCATCGCTTGCATCGGTCCTTCTTCGCAAGCCTCTTGCCTTCCTTCATGTAGGGTTTTGAGTTGTTTCTTCTTCCCAAAGGCTGCAGGGATTTTCCGAGTCCCGCTCTCGGACTGAGCTTGCGGCTGTACAGCACTGAACCCTCCCTCTAGTGGCTGCCGCACCGAAACGTTGAGAGATGCTCTGCATGTTTCAGCTAATCTCTGCTCAGGAATGGACAGCGGTGCCAAAATCAGACCGCCTGCCAGAGGTCCGTGGTTCCCGCAGGCTGGGAAGCCAGACCCATCGCACGCGCTCCACTTGTGCCGTGCCCTGGCTGCGTTGCATGGGGTTCAGACACGTTGATGCGATTCCTGCTGTTCCTGGATTTAGACGGGCTATTTGCAATGCAGGATTTGTCCTCCTGAACCGGCAGGGAGGGGTGTAAATGGGAAGAGATGCGTCAGGCTTCCCGTCTGGGACTCGCTGCGCGTCTGGTCAAGGGCGCTTTGCCCTCTCGTGGGTTTTGTACCGCTAACGTCTTGGATTCATCCAGACCAGACATGCCAGGGTAAAAACTGGTTTTATTTTAAATCTCGTTACAGTTTCTCTGTGTTTCATCATCCTGCAGACATGCTATTTGCTGCAGCATCACTCCCTGAAGCAGGAGGAATTGCAGTGGAAGCCTCCACAGCTGATGGGAAGGGAAAAGTGCTGCCATCCAACACGCAGGGCTCCCATCAACATCTCTACTTCTCCATTACCATGGAGCTCAGCCAGCAAAACTGTACGTGCAGCCATTCTCAGGGTTCAACAACGAAATCTGGTACTGACAGTGCACCGTAGGCTTTTTCTGGCCAACTGGGAGACGCTACGTAGGTGTTGGGAAGATGAGACTAATGCAAAGGTCCAAGGAAGCACCTTCTCCTGGCTCAGGTACAGCCAGAACAGCACATCTGACCCTACCCAGTATGAATACACCTGCCTGGGTCTGTTGATGCCTGAAGGGTCCCCGAGAGGTATGTGCGATATCATTCATCTCAGAGAGTCATAGATCCAGACCCCTCGAAGGAGAAACGGCTTCAAAAACCCAGGACGACTATTTAAATGCAAACACCGCTAAACCTCCTGTTGATGGTTTTAACAAAACCCATCCAGATTGAATGGAGCAATCAGTCTTGGTATCTATCCACAAAACTGCTCTCCCAACAAGCAGAACATGTGGCCGTGCTGATAAATGCCAAGAGTGATTTCCAACTCCTGAAAACTTTAGTTGTAGTTGTCTTTTATGATCCTGGATCTTCCCTGGATTATTTCAGTTCCAGTCTTGGTCTGAGGGGCGTTCCTCCGGCTAATTAAAGGACAACCGTTTGTAACTACTGTCCAAATTTTTCAGCAGTCATCCAGTTATTTTGCATTTCACTCAGCTTGACTATTAAAATAAACTGGACAATTTCCCAGTTATTGCTGATTCTCAGGCACCGGCACAAAGCTGTGCTCGAGTGTCTGTTGCTGCAGGGAACACATAGATTTAAGAAAAAAAAATTGCCTCCCTGTTGTTTCTTATGAGAGATTTCTCTATTTAGCATCAAGAAAAAAAATTAGGTTCAAAATGAGCCAAACTTCTGTGCTCTGGGTACCTCTGCCTTACACAGAGAAGGTAGGGCAAAGCCCACGTGCCAGGTCCCCTAAAGCTACGTCTGTATTAGTTAGTTATTAACCAATAAACTAACCAGTGCCAGGATGAGGTTATTAAACTCTCTCCCTTCCTAACAGGGTGGTTGCATCCAAATTATCAACTGGGAACAGTCCCATGCCCATGCTGCCCCTGTCCCTGCATGGAGACTGTTTTTTACCATCCGTATGAAAAGGAGCTTCTTTTGATTTCCCTTCTGCGGCTGCTTGTGGAGCCTCTATTACATCTCCCAGCCTTCCCCTGCTGTGATGGTGACTGGAAACTTAAAGAAAGCAAAAGAGAGAAGCAGAGATTATCCCTTGAATCCAGGAGCTGGAGCTCTGAGGTTATGCGCACGGCATGACCCTGTCCTTGCAGAGCCTTTGGAGACGTCTCTATCTGAGGCTGCAGGAGAACGCTTTGGCCTCTGCACATGGCACAGGGTAAGAGAGGAACGAGAGCCATGATTTCCTTCTGGCTCTATGAATATTTCCTTATGTGCTGGTGCATGGGTGTGTATTATATGAGAGAGAGATATATGTATATGATGTTGTATACTATAGCAGCTATTCTAATATCTGCTCCAGGCTGAGATGAGCTGAGGCTCAGGGTGTTTGGGGTGTGAGACAAAACATAAATGTAAAAAATTCAGATTAACCCTGCAAATCTCTATCCTAACACTGAAATATGTCAATAATAGCACGTTTGCCACCTTCTCATGCTCAGAGGAACCCCACTGCCTTGCTTTGTACTCTCCATCACCAGGGATGCCAGCACCACCCAAAACCGACTGCATCAACAGGCGGGTTATTTCCCTGTGCTGCGGCCAGGTATTTATAGGCAACAGATCTAGGCAGTAATTAGGCTGTAGGATAATTTCAGCTTCCGCTGGGACTGCCAAGCGCTGCTAGAGGGGAGCAGGAGATCTTCACCGGAAGGGAACCAAGCCCCCTTCTAGATGCGTCGCTCCTCAGATGGAGCAGAAGACGCCAGCTCGGTGTGTCCAGTGGCCATCCCTACCCGCTTGTCCCTCTTGAAGGTCATCGGGGGAATATAACGGGTAGAGAATAGCTCCTTTTATGCCATGTAAGATATTTATATAGATAAGGGCGGCTGGTCGCTGGGAAGCTGCCCAAGACTTTAATCGTTTAATTGCTGTTTCCTGTATGTTCCCCTCTCTGTTGTTCATCACAGATGACAATTGTGGTTTCGTGTCTGTGGGGCTGGGCTGGGTCTCCCTGGGAATCTTGGCTCCTCATGCAATTACTGCTCCTGGATGTCTCTACCAGTCTGGGTATGTGCTTGAAGTCTCCCCCCCATTTAAGATCATCCATATGGGCCTTATTTCCTAGTGGGAACTCCTACAAGATGATGTTGATCCCTTTTTTACCCTGAGGCATGAGTGAGGGATGGAGCACAGGTTTGGGCATCCTCGCAATGACCCATACAATACGCTGCACACGATGGGGTGAGACCGGGATGGACTACGATGCATGGCAAAAACCAGGGGAGGACTGGAAAATGAGCACGTCTTGGGTACCTCGGTATTCACTGGCGGTGCCACAGAGCTGCATTACTGTAAAGCAGGGCACAATTAGACCTTTTAAGACTTGTGTGTGCTAGCAGATAAATACGCCATTTGCTGCACCCTGATATTGATCCTGAAATAAAACCACACCGCCCTCCGCTCCCAGTTCCATTATCTCCAACCCCAAATGCCCAGAAATCACAGCCAGAAACCCCCCGATCACAAAATTGGTTCGAAGTTCTTGATCGTATTTTTAGTACTCTTTCTAATGTGCTTTGAATTTGCCTTCTGGTTTTTTAGCTGCTAGAGTAAACTCAGCTCATCCCTTAAACCTTTTGAAAATTGAGTTTTTTTAAAAAAATCAGTTGCCTCCAGGGCCTTGGGCTTTAAGAAAAACAACATATATGTATGTATATGTATTCCTACAGATATTTATACTTGCAGACAATTTACTTACGTAAAATGAGATGCGTGGTAAAATTACATGAGATGGCAACACAACTGCCCTGTCACGAGAATCTCTTCAAAAGGGTGACAAAGCACCTGCTCCCGATGCTCCGTGCTTTGATGAGGGGGCAAATCAAGCCCTGCCTGCCCTGATCCTTCATGTCACCGCCCAGTGGGTTTCACATGTGCACCCTCTTCCCTTGCTCTGAAACATTTAGATACGTCCCTGAATTTGGGCTGGGCTATGGCCAAGGACTGGATGTTTGCTTTAAATCACAGAGGTCTTCTCTGCTGTGCTTTAAAAGCTGATCCTGGGCTGAAGTTGTGCCAAGATGAGCTTTATCAGTGATAGGGGGGAGGACTTGACAAAAAATATTATAAATCTTTCCGAGCTTAAAAAAAAAAAGTCTTTCCTCCCATGGGCATTTTAACAAAGAGAGTTGCCCCAGGATTGAGTCGGTGCCCACCACGCGCCCCTGCTCATGCCTCTGGTTAATTCATCTCTTGGCACTTTTTCCTCCAAAGCTGCCATCGGCGCCGTCGCTCGGTAAATCTGCTGGAAAAAGCCGCTGGGAAAGTGTGTGCGGGCGTTTGAGTGTGTGGGGATGGTGCCACCTCCGTCGTAGGCACTGCCGACCCCGTGGAGAGCTGCTCAATGGGCTGATCTTTGGTTGCTGCGTCAGGACCACCGTCGGGTAATCCCAGCCTAGAGACCTGCTCTCCTGCCTGCCGTGGCATCACAGGAAGGCTCTGAGCCGTCATATTTAATACATAAGGAGCACCGGGACGATGGTTTTATAGGTAGTGCTCTCAGCCTTCATTTTTTTTTTTTTAATTGTTGGGTAATAAGGGCTTTGAAATTAGGGGTTGGTTCCTCAGCTTGGTAGGAGAGGTCTGTAGGACCAACATCTGGAGCTAGAGCTTTGCTGCAGCCTATTCCTCGCCCTGGGGACCAGGGACCTCTGGGGACCCCTGGCCCATGGATGGCTGCTCGTCTGGACCACGCTGCTCAGCCAGGCAGGGAACAATGACGGAGAGGGGGATTCAAGCTCCTTTTTTAGCAGAGTGCATGTCCAGCTCCCCTTCCTTGAAACTAAGGCAAATCTTTTTTTGTTGAACCCTGGTTTTACACAGTTATGTTTTTTTCCTAAAAAAACAGGAGTCCGGAGATCTGGACTATATACTCTGTTTTTCCAGCGATGCGCTGGGTGAGAACTTTTTCCTCTGTTAAACACATCTGTGATCCTCCCTGTACCTTGCTGGATTTGGCCACCAGCTTGGAGGTCTGTTTGCACCATCTGACTACAGTGGGTTAAAAACGAGGACTGTCCCTTTACCTCTCCAGAGACCGTATTGCCCTTTCTTCTCTGCTGACTTTCGTCTTGCTAATTTTAAAGAGAAATCTTTGGATAAAATAGAGCACATCTGGATCAGTGGGTTTTAACCCCTGGCTCATGGATGGATGCTGGTCTGGAGTATGCTGCAACCCAGTTCTTGTTATATAGATATTTTCAACACCGTGCAAATGAGGCAAGAAAGCAAGAAGGAGGAATTAAGAGTTAATTTTATGGGCATTACAGATGTGGCCTGTCTTTTCCTTTGGCTGCAAGTGATGGCAATGGTACACAGAGAGCGTTTGGGATTTTCATCCTAATTTACAGGTTAGACTCATGGACCAACGGAGTTTGGAACGAGACCTTTGGATGTCATTTGGTCCAGCCCCAGAAGCTTTGCCGGGTCCTTAGGTATTTTTTAAAATCATTTAGTGTTCTTGCCAGGAACGGTGGGGAACACTGGGCTCTAAACCACCCCCTTGTCCCCAGGCAGGATCAAATTTTCTTCTGTCATTCCCAACACACATTTTTCTAACCTAATATTAAAACCCTCCGGGAGCGGAGAGCCCACCCCTGCTGCAGGCAATCCATCCCTCCGCTAACCTAACCTCACGAGAGCAAGCTTTCCTTATATCAGAATAAGACAACCTCACAGTATCAACCGAATCAAACAACATTTATTTTACTGACTCTCTTGGTAACAGAATCCTGGTTTTGTCCGGGCTATCGGGATCGTTAACTCTGTGCTAATGAGGGCAGCATTAAGAGGACGCTGCACTGGGGAATGTATACGGGGAGAGGATGGAGAGGTAAATTCAGGTCCCTTGTAGGTATAGAGATAATCACTGCTATATGGCCCCTTCCCACTGCGCATCACACCCCTTCACATCACCCCATGCTAAGCAGCCGAGGGCATTTGCCTTCTCCCCGGGAAAATCTGACCAGCTAAATTCCTCGCTACATAGCAGAACTCAAAGTAGTAGAGGAAAGGAGAAGAAAACGCAATATAATAGGCCATGATATAGTGCTATCCATAAATATTTTACCAGGAAAGGTATGCGACTGGTATTTTGAACAAATCCCCAGCCACAGTTTTAATAAAGTGCCTTTAGCCTGCCACTCTGCCGTGTTTAAATATAATTCCAGTTGCCAGTCAAATCGCTGTATGTTATTAACCTATGGGCATAATTGCCTATTCCAAGTCTGCAGCTCTAAGAGGCTTTATGTATGATTGTAATAAATGAAATAACTTTTATGATTCCAACTCACAGTTGAACACATTGACATTGAAAATTACACATGCATACACATTACTTTTGTCTT
This sequence comes from Scopus umbretta, assembly GCA_013400535.1. Lineage (NCBI taxonomy): Eukaryota > Metazoa > Chordata > Aves > Pelecaniformes > Scopidae > Scopus > Scopus umbretta. The sequence continues at coordinate 37,265 of VZTL01001817.1, forward strand.
TCCCTATATAAGATATTATCGGTAGGACTACGACTGCAGAGGAAGGCCCGTGTTAGCAGGGAAATGACTGAGCTTTGCATGAGCTCGTCTCTACAGCTGGTGCCACATGGAAACACTTCAGCCCGTCTTGGTTTAAAATAAAAAAACCTCCATCCAAATAAGCAAACATTCATAAAATTGCCACTGTGCGTATCGGTGACGGAGAAATCCTTGTAGGCTGCCATGGCCAAAGCGATTTATATCAGATTTGGGCACCCAACCTCCTCCCTCTCTCCCACCATGTCGTATTTTGTGGCTGTAGGACGAAGTGATGCCGAAGGGGAGATTGGTTCATTGGTTTATTTTTTATTTGTGACCTCCGGGGCAAGGTGAACATGAAACGCAAAGGGCAAAGGCAGCGTTTTCCAGCCTTTTTATGTTGCTGAAAACCCACGGCACAAGTGGGAGGGCAGCAAAGGGTCGCTGACCGCTGGAGGATGCAGCTGCTGTGGGCAGCAGGTCCCGAAAAGCATCATCTCAGCCTCTCTTGGATGTCACCAGGCTTTACAAGAGGCTGTGGCCCCTCCAGCAGTAATCTGTGCTGGGACAATCTCGGCACTGCCAGGCCCCTTGGCCTCTATCACTTGCCCAAACCGTTTTCGTATTCATAGCCTGGTGCTTGGAAACGTCTCTCTTCATTTCAGCCACTGGAAAGGCACGTGGATAGTCTCCGCTTGCCTGCTGGACTGTCTTCCGGATGGGCAGAGAGATGGGCATCTCCAGAGGGTGGTTTGTCTCGGAGATGGGGGATGGCTGTCCACCAGCGATGGACGTTCACACAGTGTGATTCACAGGCACAAGAGCAGCTTGGGCAGCTGAGATTCGGTAGGGTGAATCCCACCTCTGCAACTCCTCTACCTCCCTAACCTAAAGGCTGCTGAAGAGAGGTTGGGACACTTGGAAAACACTTGCTGAGGACCAGACCCTGCTTAAAATACCCCAAGGGATAAGAGGAGCGTCTTCCACTGAGCCTCCGGCCTGTCCCCAGCTCCCTAAGTACCCTCGGGAAAGGCAGCAAGAGGGGGATAAATCCCTTAGCCAGGCTGCTCAGACCTTGCCTTGGGTATGGGAGAGGTTGCGCTGCTGGCCACCTCCAGCCACCAACCACTGGGGCCTTTTATCCTCTCGCTATCCTGCGCTTTGGCTGAAATGGTCCCAAAACACCCTAAAAGAGACCCAACTGCAGCCTTCTCACTTGAAAACACCATGTCCTCGCTGCAGGACAGGAACGGCTCAGCCTTCTGCTAACGTGGCTGGGACAGGCTCATGTCCTAAAATCAGGATGTTTCCACTGAACGGTATGCTGGACATTTAGGGGTTGGGGTTTCTGGGGCCGGTATAGGTGTGTGTATGTATCAGGATGTATAGGTTCACATGAGGAGAGGGTGATACCGTTCAAATCTTTCCTGGCATTGGTAGCGATTAATGAACTGTGATTTCACGGGGTTAAACCTTGGGATAAGGGTCCGGACAGTTTCTGAATGCTCTGTGCCTCTTGAGCGCCGCTTACCAAACTCTTGCCCTCCAATCCATCCGATCTTGTTGAGGAGGTCAGGATCTGCCCCTCCAACTGCAATAGGAGCCATGGGAATCCCTCTTCTTTACTCATCCCCTGGCATACGGGACCTCTCGCTTCAGAGCAGCCCCATGCCTACCTGGGGACCCAGCCCTGGCTCCCATTCCCCTACGTGCGGTGTTTTTCAGCTCTGACCCGTGATTGCAGAGCAAAGCATGCAGAAAGCGCTATAGGTACCGGAATACCACAGTAGCACCAACCACTCCGTAGCTGCAGCGCGACTTGGGACCGTATGCACACACAACCGTGGAAGTGCCACGGTAACGTCGTGTCCTCCACCATCACCAACCGCGTAGAAAAAGCTGGACCTGCCTTCCAGCTCCGGGGCGGCAGGAGACGCGAGTCGCCTCCCCTCCCAGCCTCTGCGCCGGGCAAAGCTCATCGGCTTTGCTCGTCTGGTGGCTCATCGCCCGCGGGCTTGGAGCAAACCCCGTCACACCGAGCATCTCGGCAGCGCTGATCTGTTGGGTCCCCGCGGTCCTTCAGCGTGGCTCCTGATTGGAATTAATCTAATTACCCATCCTATTCGGAGCATTTTGGGTGACGGGAAAAATACACTTGGAGGGGCTGCTTTGAGATGTCTTAATAGGAGAAATGGGATGGCCCCGGTGTGCAGGAGCATCATGAAAGAACCAGCCCTGCTCCTCGGGGCGCCGCGTTCGGCTTCCCTATTTGACCCCTTAATTTCCAGCAGTGATGTCACCGAAATCCCCGTTTGTGGTCTCGCTGGTGGTCTAAATTTAGAGCGTTCGAGATGATTTGTGACTCTGTTGCTGGGGGGAGGTGGGGAAAGGCGGGGGGGTGGTCGGGGAATGACATGCGAGTCCTGTGTCATTGAGGCTCGGTTGGGGTTTGTAGACGGGGGAGTTGTGTACGGAGATGATGGTGCTGTCCAGGAAGAGCGGAGAGGAAAAAAAATACGGGACTCTTGGTCCTTTTTATAGCCTAAGCAATTTAATCACGCTCGTTGCTTAGCCAAGACATTAAGAAAGGATTTTCCGCTCGAATCCTGATTAGATTTCCCAATAAAACACCCACTTTGACTGCTGCTGCTCGGAGATGTGTTGGTTTGCAGTTCAAGGAGGTACGTGGCATAAAAACAAACCGAAAAAAGGAGCTGGATGCAGCGGGGAGGTGGAGGAAAAGACCTTTCCGCCTGGAGACCATCGTCCTTCCTGGGGCTGGGTGCATAGCAGGGCTGGACGGGGCTGGGACGCGACGGAAAGCCGGGAAGTGAGGGAAATAGAGGAATTTCCCACATCGTCCTTTCCGCCTCCCCACCGGAGCCAGCGCATCTCGGATCAAACCAGCGCCGCAGTCGCGAGCGAATCGGTCAGGGGGTGGGCGTGGGCGGGGAGAAATTAAAAATGGCACAAAACCGCAGATGGAAGGATCTGCGCCCCCCGCTTCCCCGCTCCATCCGTCCCTTTCCTCGCCCCGCATCGTGGGTGCCCGAGGGTCCCTCTCCCCGGCCTCACCGGCCCCTTCCAGCGCGCGACCTTGAGGCCAGACGCCTGAAGGTTATTCGGGGGCATCGCTGTGTTAATCAAACGTTTCGCACAAGCTGCTTAATTCCCCCGCTATAATCCAACGGGGGACGGAGCCTGGCAGGTTTCTAGCCGTTATGTTTACATCGGACTGCGGGTGGAGGGAGGAAGGAGGGGACGGGGAGGTGGGGGGGAGCT
>VZTL01001821.1:2615-26999 GCA_013400535.1 Scopus umbretta
TCGGTATCTTAGCTAGACACCAGACATGGCTCTGATCAGGCCTTTATTCACTCAAACAGGAGACAAAGAAAATACACCTTGAATCACTGTTAAGACTAAGCTACAGTGATCAGCCAGCTCAGCCTTAGACTCGCACCACTCCCAGAAGTGACGCAGTCTCATTAGGTCACCAGCATGCATAAATACTGTCACAGTGTTTCTGGCAAGTGAGAGGAAATTTCCAAGGCCCGAGATGACAGCAGCAAAGTTTCAGTCCATCAGGATTAAAGGTGAACCTGCAAAGCTCCTCACTAGAGCTACACACCACCTATCCGAATGCCAGGTCTACATAACACCTAGCCCAGAGTTACAGATCCTCCCAGAAAGGGGAGTCCCATTCAGCCAAGAGCAATCAGCTCCGTGACAAAATCACCTCAAAACAGACTGCATGTACTGGCCAGCACCCTGGTAGTTATGCCCATCCAGTGCCCACGAACAATAGATGTAATTGGCCAACAGGTGAAAGAGCAATCAAACCCCCACACTGTTTAACCATCAGGAAATCTGGAAATCTTTCAACACAGAAGCAGGCTGGATGCTGGTAAACAGCAGCCTGGCACTTTCCCCAGTGTCTTTAATGTGTTGTTTTCAGTGTTATACAAAGCAACGACCTCCAACTTTGCCATTTGAAAGAAGGAAAGGTCTAAATCACTTGCCCATGTCACAGAGCATATCTGCACAATGGGATACTGCTCTTGTATTACCAGAGCTGGACAACATTGCTTTTCAGGTGTATGAGTTTCTAAATCAAGTAACACCTGCTGCATTTAGAGCTCAGACTATTTCACTTAAGCAAGGGAGATCACTCTTTGAGACTGTGAAAAGTAACCAAACTAAAACATTCTGAACCATTTCAGTCTTAGGATTACATTCCTATTTGCAGAGAAATAATTCAAGACAGAACTCCAGTTGTCTTTTATCACTATGCCTCTAGCAGCAGGTTTTCACTGCTCAGGAGAAGATAGAAAAGTTTTCAAGGACGTGAACTATGACTGCAGAGATGTGGAAAGTCCCCTGCTCACCTTTTCTATAAGAAGCTTCTTGCTCATCGTTACACATCTATTCAACCGCTCCTTGTACTTCTCCAGCATCTTTTGCTGTTCATCTATCTGTCGTCTCAAATCGCAGTTGGCCTAAAAGCGAACAGAGAAAAGCCTTTGACTTTAAACCACTCAAAGAGCCAAACTAAGCATCATCTAGGAAGAATTTTCTCCAGCTAGCTCTAGGCATCAGCTTAAAGTAAGCAAACCAGCAGGATAAGAAAAAAAAGACTAGTTTCCTCTTATCAAAACATGCAAGCCAAGCTCTTCAATTTTTAACCCACTCAAATCTTAATACCCCTCTAGGAGAGGGAAGTGCTATCATCCTGGTTTACAGATAAGGAACTAAGGTACAAAGAGACTAAATACAAGGACAAAGAATTCTTATTTTAAAAACTATTTAAAACCTTGCCACAGCTACCAAGCCTCAAAACAGCTTAGTGATGCCAGGACTATCCTCGCTCTTTAGCCACAATACTAGCAGAGGAAAAGGGTGGGGTAACTCCCTTTGCACGTTTAATTAAATTCTTGTTCAAGTTACTTGTCCATCAGCCCCGATATACGGACTGCTTCCCAGTAACAGCTGTTGTTTTTAACACCACTGCAGCGTACAGCAGGATTTTATATGCAACCATTTTCATTAGTGTAAAGTTAAATGTAACCATCCCCCTTCCAACCAATAGTCTGACTTCTAATTAAACAGTGGATGGCAAAAAAAAAAGTCTATTTCGCACTTCATGGATTATTTTCCACAAACACACATGCACCTTTGTGTATGGCTCTACGAGCTTGTCTTAGCCCTTTTAGGTGCTGAGACCAGACACACAAACACAGAGAGCCTTCCCTCTTCTCCCTTTAATGTGTTGTCTAATCCTTTTCAACACTTCACAAGAGATGCCTCTCCAGCTGATGAAAGCTAAATCAGTTAGAACTCCTCCATTAAACTAAGATCCTTGATTTAAAGGTATTTATCTTTTACTGAAAAATACTAATCAGTTAAGAGAAGCTTTACTCTTTCTGTTTGACCAAAAGATGCTCTCCTCATCTCTATACGTTACTGACTCTCATGAATGAGCATTTCCATTCCCAGTCTATTGGGAGGCTACTGAACACGCTGCTAACCAAAAGGTAGAGTCAGTTCCTCAGTACTTAGAAGAGGGGAATCATTCCGAATAGAAACATGTTAGGTTAGCTAGCAAAATACACAAAAAGTGTGCAACAGTTCAAAGAAAGGCCAACAGCACCACAGAGGACACAAACACCTGAGCTAGCGCCTAGCTACAGTAACTCTGCACCTTATAGCCACAGTCGTTGCTACACTGCTTGTGGATTCAAGCAGGCCCAAACAAAGTATCTACAAGGCAGACAATTATCTTGCAAGTAAGGGATGACTGGATTTCTTTTACGTTGTGAGTGCTGGTTCTACAAATGGTATACAAAATCCTGCTGTGCAGCCTAGCTGGCACGTGCATTCTAGGGGTCTGTAAATAATATACAAATAAATAGCAACTTTTAGAAGAGCTGTCCCACTTCAAATACTTACTCTTAATAAATCATCTATCCTCCCCTCTTTCTTCTCCAAATCAGAGTTCTTACTGTTTTCTAGTGCAGATATTTTTTCCATTGTGAGGTCAGACTGTAGGGAAAAATCATCATAAACCACATTTAGGAAAAGCAGGTATTTCAGATAGTCAGCACATAACATCAGTGTAACCTTCTCCGATCTGAACAGTCAGGTCTAAGAAGGAACTGATCCCCTGCATTCTAGCAGTCGGGGGACAAACTTTCTCCATGCTTCTTTCTCTTATTACATGGTGGGCTCCTCCAGCATAGGAGGTTCAGTCAGCTAGCACAAAGCTGCTCTGAAGAATACAAACTGGTAACACGTAACAGGCTACAACATCCTCTCTCCTGCAAATTTTGCTTTTGTAGTCGAGTTCTGCCCACTCCTTGGTGGTCTCTGACATTTACTGGCCTTTCCTGCAGTGCAACATAGCTTGTGCAGGAAAAAGGCTTAAGAAAAAAACCCACCAAATCCCAAGCCATCAGCTGGAATATTGAATTATGAGATCTTTTATGGGCACAGACAACCACCTGCTAGACAAAAAAGCAATACCTGTGGGTTCTAAGGTGGTCCTGATAGAAAACATGGGTCTTAATTTTAAAATATTGTAACAGACCGACAGCAGGAATATTAGGCACAAGTCTTTGTTTCTGACAAACTGACATATTAGTGCGTACTAGGGACAGGTGCTTTACAATTCTTGAGTGAAACCTATCTGGAAAGTTTTATGGGGTGCAGCACATCTCAAACACCTTCACCAATCAAGTGAGAGTTATACCCAGGAACAGAAGACAAAAAGACATATTCTTATTGCTAGAGAACATATCATATTTCAAACTTAGTACTCTGATTAATGGGTAGGGAAGAAAAGGCGAACAAGTCATTATGTACATGAACACAACATGTAAAAAAAACCCAAGTCAACACAAGGGAATCTTGCTCCACAACTGCATACACAGATATCACATTTATGGCTAGCAAAAAAACCATCCTGGTTTTGAGAAGAGTTAGCAGAGACTTACCTGTGGAGTTGTTATATAACTGTTCTCCAAATTTCAGGCTTGCCTGGAAGCTAACACCGTGAAGTAAGAGACAAACTTGGCAGACTGTTGCTTCTTTACATATGCCCAGTATAGGAAAGATCAAAAAGAATACCTGCCAGCATTGCACATCAAGCAAGATGAGCCTAAATCCCCAAAGACAAAGAGAAGGCCTGGGTAGGTCACCCCACTCCTGCCTTAACTTGGTTTATACTCCCTGACAGCCTGCGGGAAGCACGTGCAATGAAAGCTTTTGTCACTGAAGGCAACGGGAAGGCTGTCTCTTGAAAACCTAGGCTGCATCCACTCAGGCAAGCACCAGAAAGTTTCTTTAGTAAGTGACTGTTATGTCATTTTGCCAAATGCACAGACATGCTTGTACTGTGTCAGATGAAGTCATACTTCAGGATGCATGCTCTTACATGTGACTTCATCACAGCTCACCTTGCCTCAGAGCACTTGAAGGGCCCTAGCACTGACTGAAAATGCTAAGAAAATCATGCTCATGCTGACTTGCTTTTGTCATTGCCAGAAGTGATTCAAACTGGAAGTCACTGAAGAGGTTTTATTTTTAACCCTATCAACTCCAAACAGGTTTGGAAGGAAAAACAAGAACGTATACAGGTCATCATCGCGCAAGTCAAGCATCTTCCTGGATTCTTTGCCTTAAGTGTGTGCCACATCTACACCTCTGAAGAATACCATGAAGCTGAGCATTGGCAGAAAGCATGCTCAGGTAACATGTCACCCTTTTCAAGGAAGATGGACCCTGCAGGCATGCTAAGCACAGGAAAGAATAAAAACATCTTGCTCACTCCAGGAGGGACCACTATTTTAAGTACTGGTGTTGGGACAGCAAAGATCAAAATCTGAAAGTTCTCTCTGGCAGGTTCTCAAGTTACGGCATCATTCTCGCACAAGAATTCTGCATGCACTAGCAAGAAACAGGGATCTTCACAGACCAGCATTTTAACAATACAGACAACAAATGTGACCCTAGTGACACAACAGAGCTCAGAGACTTAAGCTAGTTAAGTATCCCCAGAGGCAGAACTGCTGTTCTTCAAGCACAAAGAACTTGTACCACCTGCTGGGGAAACTGAGAATGAACTTCCCCCAGCAATAAAATCATCTCTGACACAGACTGATGAGAGAAAATGATTGACACAAAACTGATTGTTTAAAAATCACTCAAGGGAAGGGACAGTCACAGAGAAATCAGAGATGAAAAATCAAAAGAAGATTAAACACAGGCCTGGAGAAGAAATAAGCAACGTGCATTGCAGATAAAGCTGAACATCCTTATAAGCAACAGAGGAAGATGACACAGCTAAAAGTCAATCTTGCCATAAAGCCACAAGTAGAATCTTAACAATTTACAAGGCATCAAAAAGACAGCAGCACAGTCCAAAGAGCTACTCCTCTTCTTGACTCCAGGTCAGTGAAGTTGCTGAGAAGCACTGTCAGGAACACACCACATTCCACCTATGCCAGGGGTGTACTGTGCCGAGGCCAAAAAACTTCCAGCTAGTCTGTGGATATTTGTACTGTAAGCAGTGTGGATGCACCCATGATCCAGCGCTTGAATAGAGGCATTCATAACTATCGCTCAGGTTTCCATCATGTCTTCACTTACAAAGAGAGGAAGAGCATTTAGGATACAACAGAACCGAAACAGACAGAGCTAAGGTGTTCCTCTCCTGAGCACATCTGCACACAGCTGAACTGCCCACAGTATTGACACAGAAAAGCCTCAGTAACAAATTAGGCAAACTCCAGTAGCAGCAACTGAAAAGCATCCTTTACAGGCTAAGGAACAAAGTTCAGAGTGATTCACTTCAATCAGCAGTTACAAACTGAGTTGGGACTACGGGCTCTTTTCACTGGAAACATTACGTCTACTACAAGTGGCATCCTCTGGTGTGGAAGACAAGCTGCATCAAGCTTCAATCTCATATTCAAGAGATGTATCATCTAGTGAGCTATACCTGTGACTGTTTGTGCTGGATGGAAATCTGTTTTTGGGAAGTGCAGGAATGCTCAGTGTTCCCTGATCCAGTAGAAGATGGGCTGCCTTGCTGGGCCTGCAAAAGAAAGTCAGTGTATTGTTATACTCTCCTCAGGTTGATCACTAGTGCCCACGCAGACACATTTATCTTTACATGGGAGGTGCAGCCTGGCCTGGGGACCATAATTTCATGTTAAGGTTTAAGAATGCTCTAAAGATTTAGTTCATTAAAACAAGAGAGTCAGTTTCTTTCAAGAAGCCTGGCCCAACCTGCTAAAAGACAAAGCTTTTAAAAGCCTCATATAATTCATGTCAGCTGAGATTAAGCGAGGCCAAAACAAACACTTCTCACAGCAAGACTATACTTCATTCTTTTGCTTTTTTGCATCTATCAGATTAGCCTCTCAGATGCTATTATTTTCATCTACATACGATTGAGTCATTAACTTAAGACTCATGTCATTTCTTAAACAAGCAAAGCCTGGGACCTAGAACTCTTCACAAGGAAGATGAACTTACCAGAAGATGGTAGACTTGGTCATCAATAAACCAGGCTGCACTTGAACCACTGTCTTAGAGCAGAAAAGCTTCAAATTCCCCATCCCTTAACTACAAACATCCCTTGGGATTCAAATCTTTTCAGAGCTGCTCACCGAGACAAAAGTAAAACAGAGGCCACCTCCCCTCTGGGCCAGCTGCTCATTCTCTAGCCGCTGTTTCGCCAGCATCACCGACATCAGCGTTGGCAGAGCAGAGTGTTCCTCCTGCGGTTCCTTTGCTGTGCTGCCGTCTACCCCATACAGCGGCTGCTCCACTCGCCGCTGTAACACAGTCAAAAAAAATACAATGAACTTTTTTTTTTTTTTTTAAAAAAAAAAAGCGATTCTCTGACTCTGCCAAAACTGTTGTCAGCGAAGCAGCAGCTCAGGAATGGGCAGGCAGCATGTTGAGGATCTGATAACTCAAACAGGACTCCTGGAGTGATTGTTGCAATGGCAGACATCAAAAAGTAGATGAAGTTAACAATAAAAAAAAAAATTAACAAATGAGCACACAGGACAGAATTCCTTTCAGGCAACAAAGCCCCTTCCTTTGCAAATACATGTGTTTCAGAGCCACCAGGGCAAAATAGGTTGTAGATGCAAAAATCTTAGTGCATTGCAACTTTGGTCAATGCATTCAAAATTATATTACTTGATGGTTTTTAAGGACTCATTTTAAAACAGCCAATGGCATGACACATTCATTATTCTGGTGAAATAAAACTGAGTCAGAACTGCTAAATGTTAGCAACCTAACCATGCCTAGGATCCAGACTTCACAGTAACCTCATTTCTGTCATTATAGCTGGGACCAATGTCCTGCAAGACAAACAAAGTACTAATGTGTTTCCAAAATTTTTAAGAGACACATTGCATCTCTTAAAGGCCAGCTCCTTTCTCCTGCAGTAGACTCATTTTCCAACTGCAATACAGGAATTGGGTTCAATAAGAACCAGAATCATCTGAGCCACACTGATTACAACACTCGGAATCCCATTGCCCTCACTTTAAAAGCCAGCCCATCACTGCTAAAATTTGGCAGTCTGGGTAATAATCATCTAAGTCCTTCCAAGCTGTAACTCCGGGCCAGGCATATGCCACATAGAAAGTAAACAGTCAGGTCAGGCTTCAGTTTTTCTTAAAAACCTAAATTGCAACCTGAAGCATATTTTCTGGCTAACATTACAAATGTCAAGACTGTGCTTTCTTCCCCAAAGAATGCTTGTATATGAGAGCGACCTTGCAAGAGTCTGAAGACCTGCAGATCATTCTTCTGATCAAAGGAGAAACAAGGCAATTCAAAGCAGTTAAGAGATTGGAAGACAAGAAGTAACATCCTGAAGCCATTACAATTCCTCCACAAGTTCTGATTGCAGAAAATTTTCAGTACAGTACAGATTAACTCAGAGGTTTGTCTCATTGTGAAAGACATTTTAACACTCTGCTCTCTTCCTAGACCATACTGACATCTGTACTGGGTAAGATACTCAATCTTCTCCAATTTTCACTCATCCCCCCCATTTTTTTGTGCTTAACCGTTCAAACCATTGATATTCAGTTTGTAAGAAGAGGACAGATCTTGCTAATGCACACAATAGTTTGTTATGAATAAGCAAACATTACAGGTTTAGCTGCAAGAGTAAAGAACAGAAGATAAGAAACACAAAGAGCACCTGAGTAAGGAGGGAGACAAGCTGGCCTAGCTGAAACTAACTGTAACATCAGTCTCCAGCACACGAGAAATATTCTGTTCAAACTTTTACCTACTCAATACATACAAGGGTAAAAGAAGAAAACCAAAGGAAGAATCAACTTGTCCCATTATAAACACCTCTACGGTATCTCATCTGCTGAAATAAAGAACTGTCCCTAATATCTAATACATCACATATCTGCAACATTCAGAGATGGTATTTATTTCATTAACTTCTCTTTAAAGACATGTATGAGTGAATTAATATAAGATAGGAGGAAGGGCCAGTCAATTAACAAGATATATTTTAATTTTTATAAAAATAAAAAATGTCTAGAAGCGTATCTGAAGCTCTGCCTTAAAGCAGCATTACAAAGCTCCTGAAATCTAGCAACATATATTGAATTCTGAGCAGAGCATTCAGCGCTGGGATTTAGTTCAGTACACATTCACGAACTGTGCAAAGGTCTCTGCAGAATAATGTAATCAGTAAAGACTTTGCATTTGGTTTTCGGAATACTAGCCTTTCCCACAATGCTCTGTACTTCGGTGACACTCAACAAATGCTGAAGATTTTTAAAGAGGGGCCCAGGCAACATTCAAAACTAGAGATCAGGCACCAGAGCCTCTGAATATTGCTTTGCTAGCTGAAAGACATTTCTTCAGCTGCTCTATGCTAAAATGGCTTCAAAATACCAGTTATTTCTTCACACTCAGATCTTGCAGAAATGCTGCGACAGCAAAGTGGAATTATGTAACAAAAAATAGCAACAGATGTGCATGTATATGCATTTCTTTGCAAGCTTTTGCTAACGCTCCTTACAAGTCACATGCATGTAAACACAAGTAAAAGACCTTCCCAACATCACTATGGTATGCATGTTTTTCAGTATACCCAAAGGGTTCAGTCAAGATTGGAATACCATTGTACTAGTGCTATACAAACATACAACATACTCCCAACTTGATGGAGAAATTCATGAACTACAATGGAATACAAGACAACTTGTATGCCAGTTCCACCTTTTATTAAGGATGGTGATCTATCTGTAACAACACAGCATGCTAAAAACATCCACCTTGCATGCTTTAAGCTCAGATATTCCTATCAGTTACAACTGGACTAGCCACTGTTACAGGGTCCTTGACATCTGGCTTTGCTGCCAGAACCAAGTTCCAGATTTAAAAAAAAAAAAAAGGAACTGAACAGCGAATAAGCCAAATCACTCACCAAGAGAGCCTTCTTTCCTGTTCAGAGCCTTTTATTACCTGTCTGAAGCATGGCCACCAACCTACTTAATGCCATGCCACCAGCTCCGTCCCTAGGGAGAACACTTACCGGCAAGGGGTTGGATAAGGAATGCTGCGGTGATGATCTGGCGACAGGCGGCACACTTCTGCCAGGACTGGTTCCTGGGCCACTTCCCCCAGCAAACTGGCCAAAGCAACAGATTTGATCATCAGTAATTCCACAGAGATACTGTATTTAAGTAAATTTAACAGAGACAGAAGAAACACGTTCATCTTAAAAATGAAGCCTTACAGGCTCTAGGGACTCATTTAAACAAATGATATAAGGTAAGAGAAAAACTTAAAATTTCATGCACTGTTTTCAAAAATAACAGCAGAAGTACTTCAGACAAAGTCACATATGGACTAAGTACGTTTTTCTTTTTAACGCAGAAAAATATAGACCTGCACACTTGGATATAGATCCCTTATCTACTGCCTAGAATTAGGAAACCCATTCCCTGTGAGGAGACACGTCTAACTGTGCTTCACAGAAGCATAAGAAACATGCACCTCCACTGAAACATCTGTGCAGTCACTGTTAAAGACAGGATATGTAAGCAGCTAGGCAACTGGTCTAGTCAGCGCAGAAATGTGTATGTTCCTGCACCACACAGTGTACCACACTTACAAAAAACTTTAGCCAGGAAAGAAGTAAGCACTAATAAGCACTTAACTTCTGACTCCAAGTTACTCAGTAAAATAAAGAACAAACTTAAAAGAAAAGCTACAGCTCTGGATTGTTCAGACCTAGAAAAACTTCATGAAGCTATGCAATAAAAAAAAAAAAAGAATATCGGTTTTTAGAACGTCCATCGCTGTTTTGGGGAGGGGTCTCCACTCCCATGTGGTGCCAGCCTTCCATGGCAAACTTTTCTGAAGAGGGAACACTGTAAACAACTTCCTACTCAAATCAGCAGGACTTTGCAGATAGGTTCTTTTGCAGCACTGCACCCATATCAATATAGGTTTGCATACTCAGAGACATCCTCATCTAAGACCCAGGTTTCAATGGAAATCAACCTTGAACCTATACTTACGTGGTTGCTCTTGAAAAAAATTGCTTTATCAACGGTTCAAAGAATTGTTAATTTAAAAACCAACTTCCAAAAATCTCACATCCTCTACCTAATCAGATTTGAGCATGTCAGGTTAACATCATCAATCAATAACTCCAATGATGGATCAATAACAGAAGTCACATTACAGATTTCCACCTACAGATTCTGCATATTATGTATTCAAGCAGATTTCTCAGACAATGTAAAGATGCTTACCTCAAAATAATCACTAATTTTATGTCCTCTAGGAGTGCCTTTTCCTAAGGAAAAGGAAGACAAAAGGATGAAAATAAGAGCTGATATTTTTAAGAACAGAAGTTATGATGCCATTCTAAAAAAACTACTATATTTTGACACCCTGTAGAAAGGTGCAACACCTATCACAACAAAAGCTTCTGCACAACAAAAGACTGCCCCAGGGTTACAGCTCTTGTGCTGCGGTTGGGAGGATTTACAGTTGACAATTCAATTAACTCTTAATTCCAAACATGTCAAATGCAATCAAACAGCATTTGCACTTACTAAAGTACTTAGAAAACACTAAACGTCACTGAATATTGCATAGGTTCTCCAAAATTTCCTTCAAGATAAGGATAGAGCAATGGGTACTTTTACTCCTCCACCTTCAGGTAAATTACTGCATATTAGATCTCTCACAAGCATTCCTATAAGAGTTAGAGAGATAATTAGTGGTGGCTTAATACCAGCTCATTAAAACTTAGCCCTTTTCTCTTATAACATTATCAAAGCAGTTCTGTCAACACAATCCTCATTACTTTCTTGCTGAAGAATGAAAGAAATAGCGATCTGCCCCTATGCCCATTTGCTAGAAAATCTGAACTTGGACTTGAACACGCTGGGTTTTTCTTAGTACTCTGAGACAGCACTGCCTGATTTATACTCGAGCACAGTTTGTTCTCTATTTGTTGTGGTGAGAACTTAGCCTCTAACACAAGGCAGGCATACGTCTCAAAAAGCAAGGAAGAGAGTACAGCCTGTATTTCGAAGTCTGGCTGCTGTATATGTAGTGAGGCGGGACCAAAACGACACTTCAGAGAAGCCATATTAAGCCTTTGGGCAGTCTGTCCCATAAAAATGCAGTAGTTTGTGCAAATAAGCTGAAGACGAGTATTTTCCTGCCAATGAGCATAACAAGACTCCCAGAAGAGAACTACACCATCATGGAGTAGTTTATAACTGGCTGCCTGACACACCCTTGAGAAGAGCCATTAGTTTCCCAGGACACTGACTGTGTAAAGCGTGCACAAATTACCAACCGTTCAGAAATCCTGCGGCAGGGTCAAGAGAATGAATTACCTTGACTGGTCTCATATGCTTCTGCTTTCCTTTTTCTATTCCGCTGGTCATTCTGTTTTTTCTCAGGAGTCTGTTAAACAATACTTCAAAATTAACATTTCTGCAGTTATTCCAAGATTTAAAGAAAATAACAAAACACAATAATCCGCTCCATATCCCCAGTGGCCATTTCACTTCTCTGGTGCATTTGTTTCTACTGCTGGTACTTAAAGAAACAACTGCTCTCAAATAGCTTCTGATATATGTGCTGCAGAAGGGACAGAACACAGTTAGGAATGAGGTTGATTTTTTTTTTTTTTTTTAATTTCAGCTGCAGCAAGCCAGCCACTAGTGTCCAGTTACCTCACACGGTTAGCAGAACAAGTTCAAACGCTTACAAAACCCCATATAAATCATTTCATGGTGATCACAGTGCTGGTACAAGAGGAGCAATGACAAAGAGGTTTGAGCACAGACATCCAAATTTGCAGTCCAGCGGCTACTCACAGTCTACCAGGACAGTTCACCTTGCCTGCAGCTAATACTGCTTCCCAAAGCTCTTTGCAGATGCCTACAAGAACTATTCTGTCTACTGGTGCACAACTGCAACCTTACAGAAAACAAGGCAGAGCTCCCCAAGATGGCAGCCAGGAGAAAGCTGCCACAGATGCAGCAATTTATCTGGACTTCTCTCTTATTAAAGTCAAGGGTCAGTTGCATCTGCCATTTCTGTGAGCAACCAGAGACCTGAGGGGGAGCTTATCAGTAGACAGCGATATATTTATGCACAGGCACAATACAGACCACAGGTGGGAGGCCTGAAGGCTCCAGAAGTGCCATGCCCATCTGTCTGTACAAGGCCAGCAAGCCTAGACGCACAAGCGTGGAGGAGTCCCTGGCATGGTGCTTTCCCCATCACCAGGGTCACTTATGTGGCCAAACCTGCTGAAAGCATTAGGAAGCACTGAGCTAGAAGCAGCTTACTGAGGTTGCTGGAAAGAAAGTTATCTTGTCATTTCCATCACCAACGTCATTTTAAAAACATCTCTTATCCCAAAGGGCCCCAAATAATTTCCGAGCTATATGCTTTACTATCACTGCAGCCACCACTAAACTATAGCCTGGGGGCAGGAAGAAAACCACAGCGTGCAAACCACAACTCTGGGGGAGGGAAAGCCATGGCCAGAAAGTTTGTGGTAAACCTGTTTCATGCTCTTTGGAAACCAAAGTCCAAAGTACCCTGTTTAAAGACCTCTGCCAAAAGACTTGCACACAGTAAGCACAGAAATCAACCTACCTTCTTTAATAGGATAAAAAGGATAAAGCTGACACAGCCAGAATCTAAACCCGGCTGTGTCCCCAGTGGATGCTGGACATCTACAATCCCGTGTTACCAGCTGGGTCATCACCGACATGTTATTGTTTTGGTAAGAGGATGGAAGGGATATTAAGACAAAGATGGCTACTGTGCCTGCAAAGTACTTTTTAAAATGGGGGGACTGTAACTATCTAGAGGCTTGCTGTACCAGCTCCTGTATGTGTAAAAGTCAGTGACTTGGCCTCCTCACTGCGTAGTGAAGAGCAACTCATGAACAGCGTTGGCGTGACTGTTAACACCACAGGCACCATTACAGCCTCCATGGAACTGTAAGCACATTAATGAGATTCCATTTAAGTTGTTTTTCCATTCAAGTACTTACATAACAAAAATTACACACAACGTTATCTGTTACAGACTGAAAAAGCAAGAAATGGTAGATTTGATTAAGTCGGCTTGGTCAATTTAAATCACTCCACAGAAGTTCATAAAAACCCCAAGTAAAATAAGAATGAATACTCAGTTTTTCCACTATGAACTACACTTATTTGCATGGAGTTTAAGATACTGCATTCTCGAAAGACTTAGCTTCACCAGACACCTCATATCAGTAGTTCCATACAATGGAGGGAAACATGATCCAAAACTTACCTGATAATCATGTGGGAAGTTCTTTAAATGCATTAATACATACATTTCAATTTGAGATTTTGCTTTATTAATATGGAATTTTAAAGTAAAAATGTAACTCTATAATTAATTTTGCTGCTTCAGCAGGTGTTTTGAAATAGTTAATCCTGAAGCAGTGAGATTAAACAGGGACAAAGCATCAATTTTCACCTCCCCTCACTTCCACAGAGCAATTCATAAAAATGTTCTGCTTTGTACAGACTTCTAAAATTCACATATTTGATAGGTAAGGCAAACTTTTCCATTAATGCTCTCTGGCTTTTTATTTGGCCAAAACTGTATCCAAAACCAGCAAACAAGTCACAATGCAGCTCAAAATCATAAGCTGCACTTTATGAATGCCATGGTTTTGGGGTTGGGCAAAATCTGCCTGCTACGGTGGGAAGCTTCAGGGAGGACTGTTTCACAGCGTGGTCCAAAAACTGTAGGGTTAAGGGCCAGATTAAATACTTCCACTAGTCCCTTTCACACCCCAAACAAAGAGCACCGTCACGCACTCTCACACAACTCCTTCTATGTTTTGAGTTCAATCACGTCCACCTTAAACCCGATTCCATCAGAATCTGTGCCTGCTTACCTCCAATTCTTTATCACTCAGAGAACCCACGCTGCACAAGCTCTGGTTGGAAGACTCACTATTTAATGGACCCTAGTGAAAAACAAGCAAAGATTGTTAGAAACAATTTCCATACAAGGCAGACACGTCCTATCAAACATTGCATCTCTAGGCTAACTACGCTGCTCTAAGTCACATGGATACAGCAGCAACACAGGTCAAACACCCAGACACACGATGGGGCACGAAAAAACTTCAGAAGTCATTTGGAGCAAGGCGGAATTTGGACTGCCAGTTGGACAGTCTTTTCTCAGTATAGCGATCCAGCTTTTGCAATGATATTTCTGTATCAATTTATATCTTGACTGCCCTATTTAGCCACATCCACAAAACAGCTAAGGCACTATTCACAGAAGTCCAAGACAACCGGCTTGACAAACGAAACTTCTGATTTGTTGAGTAGCAGTAGTTCCAAGCTCAGCTCTTCAGGCAAGCATCTGCTTGACCCTGGGCTAAGAATTTAGAGGCATCTTCCATCTGACAAGGCAGCTATACTGTTATCAGATGCTGGCAGTACCACTGATTTTTCTTTAAATGCGTGTTTTTAATGCTCTTTTTAACACTAAGAATGTGAACAAGTGAAAGTTGTGTTAACAGCAGGTACAACTGGCACCCCTAAGACAATCTCTCACTTTGCTATTTTATGGACCCAGGGCTGACCTGCCAACAGAATGGTTGCGCCTATCAGGCTAAAGCACAAATTCAAGAGACTGGAATAGATTTACCAAAATAGTATCCAGGTACCTACAAAAGCCTGCCTGCATCTTTGCAGGCTCTACTGGATACACATCTGCAGTTTTATGTATCCAAGCATTTCTGAAAATTACTTTCCAAATTATGTATCAAAACTGGTTTTAAAAGGAAAGAAAAGTGAATCATGCAAAGTCACTGTGTTTTAGCCTAGTGCTCTGACACAAAAGTATCCTCCCACTGATCTAACTTAAGAAATCTAGACGAATTTGACAAAGATATAGAAACAAGATTCACAATTACTGATGGAATGTATTAACAGGAAGAATGACATGATAAGCCACCTCTCCATTAATAACTTGTGAGCATCTTTTCCCAAAGATTAATTCTATTTTAGCATTCTTATTTTTGCAGTAACCACTTCCCACCAACCAATCTTTCCAAGGCAAGGCCACTTCTCATTATATACTTGAGCAGAAGACTTATGGGAGGGGTGAGGGAGAAGCCTTAACACCACACAGAAATCACAAAGTAGATTACTTTTGAGGAGAGCAGTTCTCCCTTCCCCATTTATAAGACAAACACCACCATCAAATTAAAGTTGTGACACAAGTTAGCTATTACTAACCCCAATTTCCAAGTAGGCATCCACAGAAAGGAAAAGTTCCATCTTCCTTCTGTACTACACTGTGAGTTAACTACTGAATGCTTCTCCTAAAAGGACATGCTTAGTTGCTTCAACAAAAAAAAAAAACAAACCAAAAAAACCCCAACACTTGAATAGCTCAAGAAGCTATTACATCTAGGATTCCCCTTTAAAAGCAAATGATTTTAAGAAAAAAAAAAAATGCAGATTTATACTCTTTAAGTCATGCCATCACTCCTTCAACTCATCACACAAATAGCTCAATACCAGAAAGATATTTTACTTCATCTCTTCAGCAGTAGTTGGTTTTTAAACAAAGCAGCAAGCTCCTCACCACCCAACATGATGGTTCACAAATCTTACAGGTACAACTCTTTGTTATTCCAGGGATTTATTCCTTGGCCAACAGAACTTAACAGAAGTGTCAACACTAGCTTTAGCTACAACCACATGAAGGCCTCACTGATTAAAAAAAAAACGTGGTATCTTATGGCAGGTGGCAACAGAAAGTTACTCTTTTCACCCATGTAAAAAGCTTGTTTATAACCTGCACAAATGTTGTCCTCTAAAATCCTTTACCTCCTCTCATGAACTCAAACCCCAGCAGCATGTCCATGACAACAACTCTCTGTGCAAGCATGAAAGCTTCATCATGTGCAGGAGCATCTCAACAAATTAGCATTTGCTGGTCTCAGATGGACAAGCTGGGGTTCTGACATGAAGAAGATGGAAGTGAAAGTTATTTCCACATTTGTTTAAATCTTGCTGCCTCCATTTTGCACACAGATAGCAAATGACAGGAACAGCTGCTCCCAAAATGCCACATTTGAGCTTTTCAGGAACACTGTGGTTGAAAGGGTGTGTCAGCAGCTTTGGAAGGGCCAAGGTTTCAGCAATGACCTGTATTCCAGGGTAACCTGGAGAAATAAACTGATGAGGCCACCTATAGTTAGAAATGATCCTAGGATTTTTTAAGAAATACAAGTTTATCCTCCCCAGCACAAAAAATCCACTCAGTTTGCATCCGCATGTAAAGTTCTGGAATGCAAGCAGCTAGAAAAACACCTAATACAAAATCCACAATGTTTTTCTTACTTCCAGTACCACAACTACCTGTACCAACTATTCTGTGTGGGAAATTTACAGCTCTAGCAGTTGGAATCAAACCCACTTTTTGCATCAACAAAAGAGCAGATTCTGATCACTGATTCACAGAAGAGCAAAAAACCGATTTTCCCTTTACTTCCTCTAGAAACTACACTGACAAAATAGTAAGATTGAACCCAACGCAGTAGTAGAAAGGGTGAAAAGGAACTAACTACTTAGTCATGGAACCAGAAAAGAACGGCTTGTCAGATGTGTCTAAGCATCCAGCAAGTTCACTGTCATGTGTATTAATACTGTGAACAAATGCAGAATTAGTTCTTCGTAGGCAAGTTTTGACCCATTTCCACTGCATGAGCTTTCCTCTCCCTTAATGATCTTCTAGAGGGCCTTCCACTGACACTTCTCTTACAGTAAAGGATTAGGCCTATCTTACAGGCAAGGAGCTGAAGCATCTTGTTCATGTCAAAGTTGGCAAAAAAGTCTTGTTTTGAGGTATTCTGGCTATGGAAACCCAAATTGTTCATTAGAACGTGCTGTACTCAAAAATAAACATGCAATACCTAGGATGTTTAAAGAACATGGCCTAGTCCTCAGCTGTACCTCTTCTCACACAGTTATGCAAGAGAAAGAGAAAGCAAGTTCTCCTGATCGACCAGCTAGATATCTAGTTTCACACATAACCTCATGTTATCAACTGCTTATAGCAACAGGTTTGGACAATGGATATGAGAAACTATACATTTGAGCATCTCCCCCTCAACTAACAGTCAGTGAGCGTATGTATAAAAAACCCTTCAAATTTATGTTTTATCATTCCTGACTGTTTATATTTAACTCAGCAACTGACACTGGATAAATGTTCAGTACTTAATTTAGCATACCATTATAAGTGGTCATGACACAAAAAGAATTAAAGGAACAAACCCGAATTCTAGAAAAAAAAAACACCCAGCAGACCAAGTAAGCAATGGCAAAGAATACTAACATCAGAATATTGCCAGGGAAGTAGTAGCAGGGAATAATAAGCATGCGACAGTTTACATAGGAAGGGCTTCTAAATTTTGCTCCCGAAGAAGTCATCTGCACTGGCATCTGGCTTTTCTAGCATAGACTACTTTGGGATAATACTGCACTTCTCCGATATCACTTACAGCCCACTCATCCACTGTACCCTGTCAAGAGAATCAGTGATGGGGCTCAGCAAAAATTCAAAATACGTGGGTCATCTGAAATAAGCTAATAGTTTCTATAGTGTTTACCCAAATGACAAGCACAAGAACAGCACACACTTCCTCCTCCGCAAGGAATTTCTTTCTGAGATAAGCTGGCATGCTCTTTTCCCTTGTGATTCACCTATCAACTGCTGCTTCTAAGTCTGTGACCTACCTATGCACAACAAAACCTCCATGTTGAGAAGTGGATGCAACAGCAGCAGGCACTTTCAAGACTCCTACTCAAAGGCAAGAATTTAAAATCTGTCCACTCACACGAGCTGGTTAGTCATTTCTCCCTTTGCAAGAGCCCTGGAAAGGCCACAAATGAGGCACAATGGCTGAAGTTTCAACAGAAACAACTTAGCCTGATAAAAGCTCCCATCGGATCTTCCATAACAAAGCTAGCCTGACTCAGACTGCCCTTACCCATCTCCTCTTCAAGCCTATCTACTGCCTCGAATGACTTCTTGTGCACTTCCTCAGCCTCTCCAAGCTCCCACAAATGATCCCTCAGGCCTGTCCGCAACTCTTCTGTTGGGCAGTCTCCATTTTGTGCTCTCCAACTCCTTGCATTGAAAGAGAGCTCTAGGAATTCGAGCTGCCTAGCCAGAGTCTCCAACGTGGACTTACAGCAACATGCATTGCAAAATTCTCTTGCTAACTCAATGGCAGAGACATGCTTCACTGCCTCAAGCCAAAGTAACCCGAATTCTTCGAGTTCTGTAGCAAATCAAGAGACTTCAAAGGGAAAAAGTCAATCCTTAGTTCCACTAAGAGTTACTGCTGACTGCGCATAGGCTTACACCAAAGTCAAATGGTTGAATGGTCTTCCAGTTACTCTGGTCCACTGCTCCAGGTTTAATTAACTTATCTTATTTCAAGAATCACATAAATACGAGAATTACAGCCTGCTTCTGAATTACGCTTTTTTTAAAAGCTCAGTATTATAGCCAATAATGAAATCCCAAAATCACCTATGTCTTTTTGCCATGAGAAGTTAATCTACTATCAGTTGTGCCCCGGTAACCTCTGCTATATCTGATAGGTAAGCAGATTTGCAATAGGATTTTGTGGCTTCCATTGTGCCTTGAGAGTTCTCTCAGGCTGAAAAATGGTATTTTTATTTTACTGACAGCAAACTGGACAGAAGGGTTATGCAACTCACCCTACCCCTCAGTTCAGGGGCAGAAACAGAACTGAGATCTGACAACTATTTCTGGGGTCTAGTAGCCAGACACCACATTTGAAATAAGTAATGCTGCACACAGAAGCATCCAAACAATTTTCAAGCACCTGGCATAAAGTCCTAACACCGTCTGCAGTAGCTGATAAACTCAATTCTAAGTTTCAAAACTCTTATTAACCAGATCTGGTAGCACGTGACACCTGTTAAGGTCCATCACCGGGCAGCACTGCTTCCCTCCAAGGAAGGCATGATTACTCTTATAACATTAATTCCCAGCGTCCTAACTTTGCTGCTAAAAATGTTGCTAAGTAGACCACACAACTGGTAGTTACTGAACTGAGCAAGACTGCTAAAGTGACAGAGAAAGGGTAAAAACCAAAATAATACAAGAAAATGCTGTTCTTTTTTATAAGCAATTCCCTTTTTGGAGGAAGATGTTCTGTAACATAAGTGACACTCTTCGGATTATTTTCATTTCCTTCTAAGATACCTCAAAGATGAAGAAAAGGGAGCAGCAGCTACCACCAAGACCAATACTTCTTCAATTCTAGCACAGTCATCTGGATCTACAAGATTCCTACAGCACGACAGGGAAGGTTGGTTACTCTCTCTAGAAACACTTCAGCCTTTTTTGTTTAGCTATAATAAAGTGGCGCGCACAGCTTAGTTTGAAGATCTTTTAAAGACCAAACTTGCAGAAGATCTGCATGCTGCTGTGATGATCCACCCTGGTTAAGCCTGAGACAAGTCGTGTGCAAATACAGATTCACCCATCACAATTAACCTATTCCAATTCTTATCCAGGAAAAGTCTGTGGAAATGGCACAAATCCTTTGGAGTCAACTTGCCTGATATCTTAACAGCAGCACCCAGACAGGGGGAAGGGAGGCAGAAGATGAGAACAAACCAAATTAAACAATGTTATCTAGAGAAATAAACTACATCTTGTTTTCTGTACCTACTGACCCAAGGAAGATATCCAAGATGACTAGTCAGAATAATGCCTCAAGTGAACACACTCAGATTTCCCCTAGTAAGTAAACATAAACGGGAGCTAAATAAGCAAGAATACTGGTAGGTGTCAGAGTCATGTGTTAACTCAAGGACTTGCTTTGTGAATTTGGGGAAGAATGGCACTTTACCATATGGCAAGAACAGACATCTAAAGCATCACTGGCTTTTTGAAGCTATCTAGTGACCTGGATGAACCACATGAGTATAACAGTTGCCTAGAAACATTCCTTGCTCGTAGATTTGATTCCATGTATTAACTCCAAGCTTCTAGAGAAATATATTCTCCAGCCACTGAGTGAGATAATTCATCACAGACTTGCAACAGAATTTTGAGGCATTTGGGACAGCAAATGACCTCGGTCATTGGGTTGTGCCTTCAGCTACCACAGGAGGTGACAGCACACAGCTGTTTCCAAAACAGTTTAGGATTTCTGTTCTCTACTACTGTTACTGGAAAGCTCTTCCAGAATCCCATGACTCTGATGGCTAGGAGCATTTTTCTAGCTTCAAGCCTAAAAATTTATTCTAGATCAGCATGGTCTTATTCATTCTCAGACACACATAGAGTTGTTCTTTGCTTGCATGCATGCAGGGAAGGTGGGCTTTAAAGCTGCAGTTGTATTAAGGGTGTAAACTAGTACGTTGGTTTTACACAGGTCCAAAATATACCCTGTGTTTTTAAACATTAAAGAAACCTAACCAAACACACTAAGTGATACACCAAGTCAGTGGAAGGCAGGAAGCTCAGTTACAACTGCCTGC
The DNA here is from genome assembly GCA_013400535.1 of Scopus umbretta. NCBI lineage: Eukaryota > Metazoa > Chordata > Aves > Pelecaniformes > Scopidae > Scopus > Scopus umbretta. Next base: position 23,432 of record VZTL01001821.1, read on the forward strand.
TGCCTTCACCCAATAGGAGAGCATCTAAGATGACATTTCTTCCTTTTATGCAATAAACAGCAACAGAATACCTTCTATCCCAGGAGGATGTGCCAGTCCCAGTCCCACTAGATGGCACTAACTTACCCTACGTAGCCTTCCTTCAACATTTAATTGGAGAGAGCTAAAAATCTTAGTTGAATCACACAAATTGTACCACCGCTTTCCCAATATATTCCCTTTAAGACAATGACCTACCAATGCCAGTGCGGAGCATGACGGACGGAGACTTGGGGGGGTAGGGAGGGAATGTGAAGCACCAACCTGGGAGGGAACGTAGTATCTGAGATTAATATTGCAACCGAGATTTGCTGCAACATAGTAGAGTCATGCTAATTCATACCAACGGTTGGCTGATCTATTTCAAATTAGCAAGTTTGCAGGTGAATAAATATATATTGTTTGAAATAAGTGTAATGCACTTTTAACAGTTTAGTGACTAATACAAGTAAACCACTATACTGCCTAACAACAGGTAAAAATAAACTCAGTAACAGAATAGCTTTGCTCAAAGCGAAGCCTCCAAAAAATGAGGCTTTTTTACTTAACAATGCTTTAGAAACAAAAACGAGTTTTCAATATTCACCCTACAGAGAAAGGGCACGTACTTTCTGCGCCAAACGTATCGAAAACATAATTAAGACTTGCTTTCTGGTATCTTTTAAAGGTTATTCCTTTAAAAGGAATAGTTCCTAACATTCTTTGTGAGCATCGAGTATGTTGGCACTGTTTTAAAGCAACGCTAGTGTCTATGCTTCTCAGTCTTAGCTATTCTAGAAAGTCATTTGGCTTTACCTATACTGGTACAGCGGAAGATGTTAAAGTGACATTCATGGGGGGGAAGAGGTAAGAAACAGATAAAAAAGTACATCAAAAGTTGTAATGTTGTATAAAACAAGTCTTTCAAGATCACACATACATGATGTGGCATAAACTTGCATGCTAGTAAAAGCCTTAAGATTAAAAATAAAAAAGTCTTAAGAGTGGGGGAAAAGATCAAAAATCCCTACACTCTTACTTCAGTAACCGACATTGTTACCCCTTAACAACTTCGTGTTAATCTTCCTTACCACACTACCTTACAGCTGAACATTCTACTTGAGCTCCAAGACTTAGCCTTGTTTGAGGCCTGACTGAAGTACAGATCAGAAAAGTATGAACTCAAACAAAACCCTTTTTCAACTTCTGATTTGCTTTGAATTTTCCTAAGAAATACAGCGTCTACAAAGTTTCTTCCCTAAATAACTCCAAGAGGTTTCTGAAAATTATCTTGCAATATGTTGTTTCACCTCCATGTTGTCCATAACTCAGCATCTTCCTCAAAAGTAAACTCCTTATCACTGACCTAGTTTCAGATGAGTTCTGCCACCATTTCATTGCTCAGAGAGACTACCAATTAGCACTACCAACAGCAGCTGGAGAACCAAGAGCTTAATGCTAGTATATCAAGCAACACACAATGCTAATTTAAGTGCCTTGCTCAAAAGAGGCAGCTACTGAACAGTTATGAAGTTGTACGCGAGGACAAAGATGGGATTTTACTAGCAGGTTGTGGATCACAGACACAGGAGAGCTTACCTTCAAATACTTTGTGTGTGTGTGTGTGTTCTATGCGACTGAGTACACAATTTTAGCATGCTGCACCCACAAAGAACTGAACAAATTCCTGAATATATTAAGTCCGGTTACATGTTGTATCAAACACAGAAAACCTGAAACTGTATCTAACAAGCGGCCAAATTCAGTTCTCAAATGCGTACTTGGAGGAAGGGAGAGACAGATGAGATTCCCACTTCCAAAGACAAAGTTGTCATGGGGTTTTTGGGGATGTGCAAGCTGCCGTAAGATGGAGCAACTCCTAAGAACTTAATTAGAACCCAAAAATCTTCTGTACAGCAAAACGTCTGCTCACAGAGATCCCATTTTCATTCCTCTTAAACATACTTCAAGCAAATCAGCGGTCAAAACACAACTACTGACACAAAACATTCTGCCAGCAAAGCAAAATTATCAATTTAGAAATTAAAAAAGCCAAAGCACAGCACAGGATGGATAAGCGGTCATGCCTGTTACCAAAGGTACTTACACTCACCTTAGCAACCCCGACTCCAGTGAACCTGGCCTCCAGTAGTTCCTGCCTGCGTGGGTCCAGGCTATGCAATTCTTCCATCATTTCTGCTGCTATGGAAGAACAACACTCTGATTATGCAATGCAAGGAAAAGAGAGAGATTTAATATTCCGTGCCACCGACGATACTCAAAAGTGCCTGTTCTGCAGCATAACCATGTAGAAAGCATTTTCTTGCAAGAGAAATGCCAGATTACCATGCAATAACAACATGACTTTGCCATCATATTACTGTATTTAAACCATAACCCTGCTGGAGAGTTTCCTCTTCTATCTGTTGTACCAGCCATTTCAAGATCTCTAAATCCAAGAAACCAATTATGTCACATTCTCCCACTGGATGCTTTATTAAAAGGAAAACATGGGACCAGAGTGTTATGACTAAAAGCTCCAGAGCTTTTCATCTATCTGTGCTGCATGACTAGGAGGGAAAAAAAAAAAAAAGCAACATTCCTTACCCCATAATTTATTTTTGGCCAATCCTGGAAATACTAGATCTCCCCGAACTCCAGATTTTACTGACAACAGCTTTGGTTCTTCCAAGCACAGAAAGGGATTATAAGAAGGAAATAACGCTCGTTTAAACCTTTTACTTTACAGAGTAAAGCATCAGATACCTCTAGCATAACAGCTGCTTCTATATACTGGATGTACCTGGGGTACCTTTTGGCAATCCAACACAACGGATGCCATTATTTGAAGGGTTAAAAAAAGAAACAAAACCAGCATAGCTGTGTAAACAGGTTAAAAATCAGGAAATATACAATTTGAATACTGAACGGCGAAAAAAATGGGACAAATTTCAATGTTCATTATAACTGTGAATCACATCTTCCCAACTGCACCAATCAAGTTCATTTCCAGAAATGTCTGTTCCAGTTTCATTTTCTGGACTAAGGTAGAAAAAAAAAAAAGGAGACGGAAGATAAAGATTTGCTGTATAAAGAGCATATGCGATGAGGAAAGTTCTTGAAGGGCAGCAAGTGCCCTCTAGAATAGGCAGTATACAATTGTTCCTTTTATTAACTGTCCATTTTGTCCCTGGCGTTTCCTCCACATGCTGCAGATCCAAGTTAAAGGGGGCAAAGTGAATCCATCCGGGGGCATTTACAACTGCTCTCCCAAAACAGCAACGAGCCTCAAAAACTAATGGGATAGCACACGCGGTTATTAAGGAACCCTATTTCTACCATGGGCTTTAAAACCCCAACAAAGCTATCAGCCTAGCTCTCAAAACAGGAAATCTGTGCACGGAGGAAAATGACAGACAAGCCATGAAGGCAAAGATGTTAAAGGGCTCCCAGGTCTCTCCCCCATTTCAGGGCACAGGCAGGGAATCGCAGCCCCACGCCGGGATGCTGCTCTGGAGAAGGGACTGCCACAAGTTCCCGAGCTTCCCCC
>VZTL01001821.1:28468-80088 GCA_013400535.1 Scopus umbretta
CCGTGGGGTCCCTGCAAAGCCCCCCAGGACGGGGGGCTCCCCCGTCACGTATGATCACGTATGGCTATCGCGTGTGAAACACAAGGGCGGGCGCCCCAGCAGCTCCCCGTTCACCGTTGTTCCCCCTCGCCTTGCCAAGGCCGGGCTGTGCGAGGAAAAAAGCCCCCCCCCAAAAAAAATTAAAAATAATAAAAATAAGGGCTCATCCTGGCTGCAAGCGAGCGATTACATCGCAGTTTATTTGCCTTTCTCCCCGGCGGTGGGGGCAGAATATGAAACGCCGCTGCCAGGCGTTGCAACCCGCTCGGCTTTAAGGCTGAATCAGCTTTCTGAAAAGCAAACAAGGGGGGGGGGGGAAGAGATTTGTTGGGAAAGGAAGTGGCCAGGCCTGTCCAAGGGGAGGCAGGCGCGGATTAGCGATGGGAGCGGAGGTTCCCGGAGCTCTATCTAGGATTCGTCTTCCAAAACACCGGGGCAGGGAACGCCAAGGGACGCCCGTCACCTCCGCTTCGCTGCGCGTCCGACATCCAGCAATTTATGACCGAACTGGAACCTACCAGTTTGGCAAAAGCGATGATGTGGAGAAGAGCTGGCGGAGCATCGCGGAAAATCCGCTCTCGCAAGGCGACGGGGGGAAGTTGTATCATTCAAAAATCGTTAATTTATCGTACTTCGAGCCTGGCATTATTTGTTAACTTGGTGTTGCAAATGGCTTTTGAAGCGCCTGCCTGTTCTCGCAAGCTGTGTTTCCTGTGCTTTAATCTGTTTTTTCGGTAGAAGAGCCACTCCAGTTTCAGCTCCCGCTGCGTGAGTCACATTTTCAGCACGACCAGCGGCAGGAATTTGTAAAATAAATAAATAAATAGCGTTTCGTGTGTGTGTTGTCTTGTTTAAACAAAAAAAAAAAAAAAAAAGGGGTTTGTGTTTTGTTTTTTTTTTTTAAAAAAAAAAAAAAAAAAAAAAAGGAAAGAAAAAATTCTAGAGTAAATATTCCATCAGCTGGTAAACTAATCACTGCCATTTAGGGGAGCACTAATTAGTACCATTTGCAGTTAACATTGCTCGGGGAGGTATACGTTTCATTTGTGCGTTTCTGTTTGATTTTGGGCGGAGGGAGGCGATGATCTGGGAGCTGTTCCACCCAAGAAAGGCACCGAGTTCCCGTACCCCTCGGCTCTTCTAGACCCTGGCCACCGCCCCTCGAAACTCCTCCAGCTTTAAAGGGAGCAGTTCACCCTCTCAGGGCACCCAACAGGAATCGGACACCAATAACACCGAATTTATGGCACCGTCCCCCCCATCTTTGTGTTTTAGGGGTGACGGGGGTCACCTTGATTAATTTTTCTCCTGCTTTTTGGAGAGAGGTTGCTGAGGCTCTTCTGCCCCTTCCACGCATTGCTGGGAATCGCATTGCCAGGGATCACGTCACCATCAATCTTTTCACGTAGGCTACCAGAAAAGACCACGGGGCTGTCATTTCCTAATGGTGTTTTGCCCGCTATGGTTTTCACTGAACTCAGACAGATCAACGACCCTGCTCGTCTTTCCTCTGGCAGGACCAGGCGCCCAGGGAGGTAACAGCCTCCTGGAGAATCTACTGCAGGCAGGACTGTTTTCTAAAAGACGTCCCACGACGCACCGCTGAGTTACGGGCTTGACGTTAGGACGCCTGGCTGCAGTCCTGGACTCGATGTTAGGACCCGTGGCTGCGGTCCTGGGCTCTGCCGGGGTCAGGCTGGAGCAGCGCATGGTGACGTCTGGTAACAAACCTGATAAGCTGAGGTTGCACCATCCTCCTCTTGCGACTTGCCCCTCTCCCTGCCCCATGTTCCTCTACGCTCAGCAAAATGGTTGGGGTTTCTCTTCTCACTTGTGATTTCAAGGAGGGAGCACATCCCATTCGAGCATGCCCCCCGCCAGTACGTTTTGGGGGAGCTTTGGGAAGACAGCCTTTGTGGCTTGCTGTCCAAGGGCTCCGCTGGCTCAGCTCTGCTTCTGGATTTTCAGCAAGCTGCGAGTGCTCACAAACCCCTTCCTCTTAGCCTTCATTAGCCATACAGTCACATCCTTCCCTAGTCCTCTGCTGCAAGCACAGCTACTAACCTCTCCGCCTTCGTCCTCTGAAGAGCAGCTCAGAGTAACACTTTCAGCTGTAGTTTCCTTTCCAAGACGCCAAAATAGCAGCTCACACAGGACATGACAGCTCGTCTTTCTGTGGCGCAGGGTGGGGAAGGAATCAACAAGTTTTGACTGTATTTCTGGCCCCAGGCAGAAATTTTGGAGTAGCCTTTAAGGGTACCACTTGCCGTCTGCTGAGTGCCAGGTGGGTACAAGGGATTTTGGACAAGTTCGTCCGATAGCCGCAGTAGGAAGTTACCAGATAGATTTCTCAGTGGAGACAGAGCCCCTAAATCAGGGATCTCGGAGGTTTTCCTCCTACACTCCATCAGGACGCTGCTTTGAGCAGGGATGCACCATCCATCCCAACCTGGTACTTCACTTCTTACCGTGCTGTGCCAGTGCATCCCAGACCAGGTTCCCTGGAACACCAACAGTCTCTAAGGTAAAAATATTTTCATCTGTGATAAGGCACGGCATGCTTGGACTCTTTGTTATAGTGTTATCTCCCACAGGAGCTAAGCCCCCCCGGGTTTGGACTCAGCAGAGAAGTGGTGGACTGTTGGATTTTTTTTAAATTCTGTTTTCTATACAAGAAAAGCCAGGTTATTGGGACATGCTTCTGGCACAAAAAGGTGAGTTTGTGACTTTCTGTTTTTACAGGGAAAGGTTTTCTAATTCAAAGTGGCTGGAATATGTAAACATTTAATAATTTTTTATAGGAAAATTCTGGATTCAATTAAAAATTCTAATATCAACTTTTAAGATACTTATTCCAAAAGCCTACAAAGCATCAAAACTAAACCAACGCTTAAGGTTAAGGAACCAAAATTCTGTTGATCTCAACTTGATTTTCCCTACAGTATTTCAGTTTGTGAACAGTTTCAGTACGTTTGACTTTCTGGCCCAGCAAGAGAAGAGAATATTTGGATCTCCAAGAATTCTCATGCAGGAAAACTCCTCCTTCCAGCCCACACTTGACTGACACACGAAAACTGTTCTGTTTTCCCCCTTTTTCATTAACTTCCGAAGAGCCCCTGAGCTCTGGTCCTTTTAGAGGCGCTGGTTTGAGAGCTGGCGACGCGACGGTTCAGAGCAACGCAGTACATTCATGGCTGACCAAATATTATCTCATTCATGGGGGCAAGCCAGCCCTCCTACACCATTGTCTCTGCCAGATTCCTCCCGTACAGCATCCTGCTCTCCAGGTCTGCCATCAGCCAGTGTTAATGCTTCCTACTACATCCCCCGTGGCAGCTCTCATCTTCTTGCAATGGTCTCCTTGGATGTCAGCAATATCCTTGGCACGTTGCACTTGTATCATATTTTGAAGAACTACTCAGCTGCCGCAGCCATTTTCTTTGTCACTGAATTCGACTTGAGCAGTCGCCGAGAGCTCCCCTCCAGCCAGCACGGCGTGCTTTGCAAAATAAGGGCAAACCCCTGCCTTTGTATCACAGCTTCACTGTTAACCCATGTTAGTTTTGACCAAAATCCGGTAAGATTTTATAGATCTTTTAACATAGCATGTAACAAGTTCTTTGTCTTGAATTTTGAAAAGATCAAATACCGTAAGTCAAGCTCCTGACCTGTTTAATGTGTTTTTGGTTACTTTCCTTTGCTTTTGCTTTCCAGGCTTGTGAAATACTCTAACTACATTTTTTCCTAGCATTTCTGTACTGCCATGAGGTCTAGAAATGTACTGACATAATGTAACACACACACACAAAAAGGAGAGCTGAGATTCCTCAGTGATAGCAGGATGCCAGGAGCTGGGGACCTGAGAAAAGCATCAAATAGCCTGAACCTTTAAAATGTAAAAGCTGGCATCAGTGATCTCAAATCCAAAAGTTTTACAGCCACTGAGAGGGGAAAAAAAAACCAACAAAAACAACAAAAGCGTTCAGTGCTCAGCAGGTTTCTTAAGGTTTTTGCACTGGGGGATGATCTCACCTCTAGGCATCACATCCAGAAGAGGCCAATCCCTGTCTGCAGAGCAGATTCTGTTGTACCTATGGAGGGACGAGTTGCAAGTGAAGGAGCATTCAAAACATTTCACCCTCGAGTAGACTGAGCATCTAGTAAGGGTACGCCTCCTGGCACAGCCTTTCCCTCGCTAGGAACATTAAAAGGGTCTCTCCTCCTTTTCATTAGACTGGGAGAAAGTTGGTATCTCAGCTACTCAAAGATAACATGCCATCGCCTGACTCCTTCCTGAGGCCATTCGGAGAGCCTCCACCCTCCCACACAATGGAGTTTATCTCAGAGGTTTTTCCTACCCCTCCCTCTGTCTACACCTTCAGGTATCCCATTAGGGAGGCTTTGATACCCAAACCCAATAGGAAAGCATCCAGGTTGCTCAACCTCCACACATGCAGCATGCCAAGCGCAACCTCAGAGCGGTGCCCTGATCCAAGGCAGCGCGTGTCCTGCCTGCCGGAGGAGGCAGCCTGTCGTGTGTGGGAACGTGGACCACTGCAACCGCCACAGCCCTGCTGAGAGGAACCAAAACCCACTGCTTTTAATTCTGCACACACCTGAAATGATGTGATTCTCCTTTATGTGCCAGCAAATCGTTGCCTGTCCTCACTCACTACCAGCCTTCCTAGAATACAAGAGGGTATTATTCTCGGCAGGATTTGCCCCCTGCTTCTCTTCCTCCTGCATAAAACGAGCATAATAACACCCTACCTTACAGGGCTTTTGAAAGCCTCAATTAAACAAACTGCTCTGAGATTTGTGTAAGAGGAAAATTAAATCAACATCCTATTGTAAAGCTAGAGTTACTGCATGCATATTTCTGTAAGTATATTCGGCCTCCGTGTGAATGTCTGTAAATACATACCAACCTTCATAAGAGGGCTCATCTCAGTAGCAAAGAAGTCACTTGAAGTTGAGGAAAAGCCAGATTTAGTTTCACATGCAACCTTGACCAAACTCTTCTCATCCACCCTTGACACTGAATGTGGAAAAACACGTGCGGCTGTGTAATTAAAGACTGTAGCGTAGTGTGCCTGCCTAGCTGGTGCTCCCCAGACGAGGGGGACCCAGCATCATGCCTCGACCTTGATCCCACAGATGAAGAAGTAGTCTCAGGGAAGATTAGCTAATTTTCTCCCTAAATGAGGAAAAGCCACATCCAGTGCCCCTGGAGAAGGGTGGCAGGGCACCTCTCCACTTACAGCTGTAGAGCAGATCCACTGGTGTTCCCCAAGCACACCGCAGAGGTGTGAGCCTGGCCTCTGCAACCTGGGACTGCAAACAGCAACTTCCCACTTCACATGAGCTGAAAGAAAGTTTCATAGGCCAAAGGATCAGCCACAATCCCCCAGAACTCCCCAACTCCCAAATAACAAGAAAATCAAGAGCTGCAAGGGTCCTTTGGCCTACAAAACATTAAAACAACCTGCATACAGCAGTCACGCTTGCGTTCCACCCCAAAATCAAGTTGCTGTTCACATGCTGTGTTGGTGCTTGCAGCAAAGACTCTGGGGTTATTCAATACCAGGGAGCACAGTTTAGAGCAGCAGGTTCCAAACCTCACTAGGATGTTCTTCCTTCCTGGAAACAGCCGTGGACCAACAGGCTGGGAGCTCCAGGCAGGTGCTGACACGTTAGACATGCTAGTGATCTTTGCCATCAATGCTTTCCAACCACAGCCAGCTCCCGCTCATCCAACTGTGGGTCACAGACCGTATTTTCAAGAGTAAAAGCCTTCACTGGCACGACACCACCTCCTGTCACACCACGCAGCCTTCAGACAGGAGGGAAAAGCAGAGGCACACATGGCTAAGATTCTCTTGCTTCTCCCTGCCTGTGTTCCAGCCAAGTTGCCAGGTCTGGCTTGTGCTCTCCATAGCAAAGGTAGCTGTATCCTATTTAGTTCAGATTAGCACTCACTGTTGCCTACATAGGTGATTTCCTGCTCTGTGTCCCACTTTCTCAGCTATACAAGCTCCCATTCAGCAAGGCACTTAGGCACAGGAACTTACTGCCTTCAGCAAGAGCTAAGCACAACCTCCAGAGCTTTGCTGATTAAGCACAGAGCTGACAATTCCTTTCCCTCTAGAGCACTCGCTTCACAGGAAAGTCCTCCAAAAAATTCCTCCCTCCTCCTCACTTTTCTAGTAATTTTTATCTTGCCCTGAAAACATATATGATAACACTGTTAGAATCAGAACCCTATGGACACGGTACAAAAAGATGTGTACCTTTTGTGCATCTTCTCTTCTGGACTAATGTTCCCAATATGGCACTGAACCAAAAGCGGTGGCGCTGCTCTGATTGACAAATCAGATCCAGTTGACTAATCGGGAGAACAAAAACGACTGCATGACTCCGTTTCCCTCCATCTGTCTTCACAGAGCTGGAAGGATGCTCCCCAAATCCCTTAATAACTTGATCCCTGCGGCCTCATCTTCATCTGTGCCCTCACTTCTTGGCACTGAAACCTGTGCATCTTTCATCCGTGCTCAGGAAAAACAGTTAAGTTCAGTTTGGGTCTGTGATTCCTGTGGAGAATCCAAGTGGGGACCAGCCAGGGCTTATCCCAATGCCAGCGACAAAAGGAAGCTCGTTCAGCTTTAGTTACAATGCAACGCCAAAAGCTGCTGGCATGCATACGTGGAGGTTCCTTCTGCTCACACCCCTGTTTTATTGAAAATAATCAGGTCTCATTTATCCTGTAGCTCTACAACTTAGAAATGGTGGCGACAAATCTTGAGAAGGTGGAGCTGAAGTATTTGGGAGAGAAGACAGTTGTGTCTGGTCTCACATGCTTCTGGTCAGAAGCATTTGATGATTACTGTTGTAACAATAAAAATCACTGAGGATGACTGCTGTTTGCCACTTCCCTGTGCTGTCAGGAAGATCCTGAGAAAGCTCCGATTTTCAGTGCAATTCACCATTTATTTAGTTTTGAAGCAACACTGTAGGCATACTCCCCAGCCTCTTGTTCTCTTTACCTCCCCCGTTCCATTCCTGCCTCCCAGTTTCTAGCCGATCTGAGAAATCAGGATGCTGCGAGAGGAACAATGTACCTGGGGAGGCAAAGGGTTCTTTGCCATTCACTGGAGCCCTCAGCATCATGGCTGGATTCAAAGCCTTTCTGAAGCACTAGTTCTGGCTCAGCCCAAGTCACAGGCTTGATGCCATAATCCCTACATGAAAGGGTTATGCAAAGGGTCAGAATAGGTGATGATAAAGTTCCCTTCCAGCCAAAACAATCTACGAACCTCCAAGGAAATCCACCATCCTCTGGCAAGAGCCAGGACCAGACTTTCTGAAGTGTAACAATGTCTGGCTCCAGAATCGCAGGGGCAGTGCCTCTGAAGAGCTATGAAATCATCTCTTCTGCTTGGGAGGTTCAACAAGCTACGTTGGCATTGCCTGTCAGCCACAGACCACAAGACTGGAATGCTGGGAACAAGACCAGAGCAGATATGTTCAGAATGGCTTTAAAGCTAATGTTACACTGCTCAAAAGGAAGAGGGGAAAAAAAAAAGAATAAAATAAAGGCACTTCACCTGGCTTTTCAATATAGTAAAAGTCAGTTTGGAGCTTTCCTTTGAACATGCTAGAAAGCTGTTGCGCAACCCAGCCTGCTCAGCAGGCCCAAGGTGGGAATGGCAGAAGCTGCTGCAAGTCAGGACCAAGGTACCTGAGCAGAGCTGTGTGGGAGGCGGAGGCAAGGCCTGGAGTCACAGGACAGCAGCAGCTTCAGAGAGAATGGGAGCTGGCGGAGATTAATGAAGGAAGCTCAGACAGTATCTGTCTGTAGGAGGCCTGGCTCAATTCAAGGCCATTAACTTGTTGCTTTCTGAACACCACCAACAGGACTGGAAACAAAACCATGTCTGCCCAGCATGGCTCATGTTGAGCGATTGCTTAAATACTCCAGCAGAATGAAGAGCACTAAGAAAGGCAGAGAGCCACTTCAATGGCTGCAGGCTGACAGGGCTGCAAGTTTTTGCATGAAGCCCCAGTCAAAACCAGGCAGGCAACCGGGATGTAGCCTTGAAAGTAGAAACAAATAAATTACTAGCCTTCATTTTCTCCCATTCAGGAGTTTAAATTTAAAGGGTAGTCCATCAACGTTAAATAAATCATGTTTATAATTAAAAACATATTTTTCTGTGCTGCTTATAAGCATTTGGATGATTAATAAGGCATTTTTCAAGTTACTTTAATTCACACTCATTATGCTGCTTGTTTAACCCAGCCAATAATTTTTCTTCCAGGGAGATAAAGCTATCCCAGGAGGAGGTCTCCCTCCGGGGACCAAGAGGGAAAGGACCCCAGGGAACTGCCTAAGGCACCAGTAGCACACGGGAGGTCTTTCACTGAAAGCGACAGAGCTGGTTACATGAGTCGCGTCACGTTGAACACTCACAGGACTTCTTTTGCTAAGCCTGACTCTTTGCCTGGATAAGATGAGGAGAACATGAGCTTGCTCAGCTCCCACAGGACTTGAACTGTGTTTTGCCTAGACCTTGCCTGAGGTACCAACCTTGCCAGGGGACCAGACTTTGTAGGTTTAGCATGAAAACATAGCAACGACTGCACAGCTTCTGGATCGGGTCAGGCTTGTGCTTGGCAGAAGCCAAATGTGCTTAGAAAGAAAGAAGCCTTATCTCCTATTTCATCTGCAGACACTGGAAAGCCTCTTAGCCCTTTAGAACATACAGCACAACAAATTCTACAAGAATTCTCTTCCCAGTTATTTGACTCCCTTTCAACGTTACTTAAAAGAGTAGATACATAAAAAAACCCAATGGTGTATTTCCATTCCCGCTCCAGCACTGCAGCCTGCCTTTGTGGTGTGAATGGATTTGCTGGGTCACCTTTCCACAAGAAGGGCTGAAATGTCCTGACCCGGAAGCCTTCAGACAGTAGACGTACTAATACCTGCAGGGTGACACAGCAATGTGGAAGTAATGAACCGATCATGCTGCCACATGCCCAGCAGAGAGGATTGCTACAGCCCCTTCCAAGGCTTTACAAATCAGGGTGCTCCTGGTTTGACTCTTCGGGACTCCTGCAGACTCTCCAAAGATAGCAATGACATTTCCTCATCTTTTTACCCTTTCTCCTCTGTTTCAAGACAGCAGTTATTTCATAACCTACGTGTCTCTATAGTTGACAGTTATTCTTAGGCAACTGTAAGCGATGAATACAAGTGCCTAGCTAACACAATATACATGCTTTGTGCAGCATGAACTGCTCTTCAGCCAGCGGTGCACACACAAGTCTTTGTTGCTTCATGAACTAAAACAAGGTAGGAGATATCAGCCCAGGCTTTCCCGTCTTGAGAGATGAGAGCAGACACTACTGAGACTCATGATAACAGAAGAGGAAAAAAACCTGTAGTTACCTAACAGTAGCCCAAATCCTTCAGATCAGGCGCGCAGAAGCATGTGAGTTTTTGTGGAAGCCTGATTTATATTAATCAAACCAGCATTGAAAAGCATTACCACAAAATTTATTCTAATACCTGTTGTCCCACACCCTAAAAATAACAAAAGAAAACAAGCTGAGATAAAAGATTTTTGCTGTCAATGGTGGGGAAACACCTTCAGAAAGCCACAATGTTGGCTTCCTCCAAGAAATTAAACAGAAGTGGCAGACATTCTTCAGATTTCTTATCAAAGACAGGAGTCTTGCCTACTTGGGTTTAGCATACCACCATCACAGGGCAGTGCAGTTCATGACCTGGGCACCGCAGCCAGCAAGAACAGTTTCTCACTGTTCAAGCAGAAAAAACAGGCAATTCTGCATAAATCCTGGTCCCGTGAGCTGCTTTTGATACTCTGCACTCTGGAGGTGCCCCAAAACTGGCACCAGCCCCAAACCTTTGAAAACCTGAACCCTGCCTGATATGAATTTATAGCAGCTGAGCAATAGCATGCCAGCTCCCTAGATGAAGACCCTTGTGGACAGTGGGGGGCAAGGCAGCACAATCTACTTTCTCCAGAGGTTATCTGCACACCATGAGGCACCACTGGGGAAGCTGGCACAGAGAAACTAGCGTGCTCTCAGTTCCTGCCCTCGATCAATGTATTTCAACTTGAGGATTTGCACAAACCTGAATAACTAGAAGAGAGATACATGAGAGTTGCAAGAGAGCTGGCTAAGAGACTCATATGAGGCCTAGTCACCAGTTGCAGAGAAGACCAGATTTACCCTTTGTATGGTTTTTGTTCCCAAGACAAGAGTACACAACACAGAGGTAAGGCTGAAGCTCTCCTTCCGCTTCATGTGGAAATCCAGGGTAAGAGCGACTTGCTACTCAACTTGCTCAGCTGCTGTAAAACAGCATGACCATTTCTTAAGTTGTTAAAACCATAAATAATTTTAAAAACTCAGACCAATAGCAAGACATCTAAATTACTTCTTGGTCTCCTCTTGGAGTGTTTGTCCTTAGCAAAACTCACTTGAAGTGATGCTAGGCACTGTAAAAGGCACTGAGGTCCTATGTGCGCTGGATTCTGTAAAACCACATCTCACCAGGAGGAGACACTGCATATGGCCGTGAAGAGACTCCAACCTAAAAAGCATGCCCCATTTCCTCACAGCTGAGGGACAGCAGGCTTGCGGTATTTGCACTGGATCCATACTCGATACATCGTCATCTGTTTCCCACGGTTCACTTGCAATCGCCGATCAACCAGATTCTGGATTTTCTCCAGCCCAGCTGTTGTGAAGAGATCATCTAATTCATCTGGAAACAGAGAGAAGGAGATTGAGGATGCCATAGTTTTTATTTGACTGATACCTGCTCACACTGAGGGCTAAACTATGTTGAAAAGTGGGCCAGAGGAAACTTGTGGTCTCACTCTGGCAGGGAAACATAAAGATCAGACAGGACTTAACTCTGTACTATAGGGGGATTAAGATAGCAGTTTGTCTAGCTTCCCTTGAGTTTACCTCCTACCAAGGAAGGTAAGAATTATTTGGAGGACAACTAGAATTACAGAGGCTTGACAAAGAGAAAACAGCAGCAGTTTCAGACATGGGTATTGCCTCCAGTAACCAATTAAAGGAGCATCTTCTGGTGAGTAGAGCCGCTCCTTCCCCCCCGCCCAGAGGAATTTCAGAGTCTGCAGAAACAAAGAATGGGATCAGACCTATGCTTTTAAACAGTGGCAATAAGATCTGTGCTGTACAGGCTGGAGAACAGGGTTCATTATGGTTAAGTTTGGGAAAAAAATCCTTTAAAAACCACACCCTGTTGGGGCCCAATCAAAGCACTAAGGGCCCTGGAGGCTGCGACACTTACACCGGCAGGTATTCCTGACCAAGCAAATAAGTATCATAGTGCCCCGGCACACTGGCCCTGGGCAAAGCCAGAGCGGGTGCTGCTGAGCAGCAGAGAGTTTGTTCAACTGCAGCCTGGGAGCACTTGATTTGTATGGAGTTTCTGTAGAAAAGGGCTAACAGGTCCCAGCTTGTGCTCTTTTATCAGATGCTTGCCATCGTGAAGCGTTTGCCAAACACGCATTAAACATTAATTTTGTGACAAACAAGCCTTTTGCAGTGGGGAAGGAAATAGTTTGTTGCAGTTGTGCCACTGCTCTAAAACTGACCACGCAGAGGGGCCTGCCGTGGACTGGACTGGAGGCACAATTGATGATAAGCAGGGATAAAACAACCCTTGCCAAACACCAAGCAGCAACAGAACTGGAGAGGCTGCCTCAGCTCTGTGCTGAACCACGCCCTTCTTATTTGCTCACAGGAGAACAGTAAAGTTAAGAGAAGTTCCTTCAAGTGGTGTCCATCTCACTCCATCCTCTGTAGGCAACGAGATTCAAGGAGAGCTCCTCCAATCCCTCCCCTCCCAGCGTACCCAACACACTAATCTTTCTCTAAAAGGATTTTCCACAAAGGAATTCACCATGCCATAGTCACATCAGCACGTGACAAGCCCAGGTACCCATGCAATCGGACGCACTTAACATTTCACACTGCTCCAAGAAAGACAGGCTGGAAAGAGCTAGTGGCAAAACTTGAGGGCACGGGGAAAAAAAGAGATGAGGAGAGTCAGAGGGATGTTTTCTAGCCTCCTACCTTGCGTGAAGAAGTAGACTCTGGTGCCATCACCTCTCACATAGAAGTTATCAGAGAGACACTGACCTAAGGGCAAGAGGGATTTAAGCAGTTACCAGCTATCATTTAAAAATCAACAACTGCCATCCAACTGCACATAAAGACAAGAGGCACTTCTCCCAGCGCATGCTGTGCTTAAGGGGAATTAATGAGCTCCCTCCTAAACAGGGTAGACAGTACTCCAGAGAAGCATCATCTATTAGTGATCTGGCAAGTCTCCCCAGGGGAAAAGAAAATACCTTTCTTAAACCGAAGCTGGGCCAGATCGTAACGGCCATAATCTCGTAACAAAATCATTCCTCCTGGTTTCAGAAGGCGACTCAGTCTGTTAACGATGCACTGCATCCTGAGGAAAGAACAAGACAGAAGTATTCATCATTCCACAAAATGATGCTTGTTTCCTTAGCCTACTTTCCAAAAAGAAGGTATAAAGTTTTATACATGTTTCAACTTCATGTAAAGAGCTACCAAAAGTTAGTGCTTTTCTGAGCTCTCGCAGACTTACGTGGGTTGATTTTATTTGGCTGCTTTTTTTCTGACACTCCTTGATTCTGCTTTTTTTCCTACAATGATAACTTAGCCTCCCACAGCAGGGATTCACTGCTCTCTCTTACTAATTACAAAAATACCTCCACTGGTTTCTGTAAAACAAGTAATCAGTGAACTTGAAAAATGCTGTGAAATAAAACCAAAAGGAACAAGAGGAAGACTAGCGTAGGTTGTAACACACTGTCATGGTAAGATCACAGCACTTTTCTTAACTGTTTTCTGAACCTCTCCCCTCCCTTCTTGCCACCTCCCGTATAAGAAATTCATCTAGCCTTTGAGACTTAAACCCCAGCAGCATACTCTCCACAAGCGGGTGCTGAGTGCTCAGTGTGGCTGGGGTTCAGAACAGGTGAGCAACTGTGAGCACAGCGTCACCTATAGCCATTTGGCACTACCAAACCACACCGATCCTGTACCAGAATTTGTTAGAACAGAAAGGACCCGTGAATTTCATTTTCAGTAGCTTAATGGAAAACCGGACCAGACACAGAACAAACTTTAATTTTCCTCGATATGAAGGGACCTACTATTAAAGAACTCCAGTTCTATACACGTTATCTTCTGCAACCAGAAGGAATTATTAAAACTTACTTCTCTGGGAGAATCGCTGAGAGGACAAAGATAAGAATAACGACGTCAAGACTCTCATCTGGCATTGGGAAAGGACTTTGGTCATTGCACAGGTCATGGACAAATGCAAAGCAGCGAGAAGAATTGTATTCCGCATTGTTCTGTATTTAAGGGGAGAGAAATTAGAGCATTAGCAGCAGATCCTGATGTCAATCTTATCTGGACACGGGAGCCTTTTAACTTTCACATAAGAAAGTGGTGTGATCTGTTTCAGCCTTACTGGACTAAGGCAGATGGGGTCAGAGAGGTTCCCTGGTCAGACAAGGAACAGGGGTGATATGTGAAAAATAAGTACACATGGGAGATTTACAAAAAACTTTGGACTTGTTACATTCAGACAATAACCACTGCCAAAACCCCAAAACTGGATGGAGGGATTATTGTAATTTCAAGGTCAGATTTTCCACTAATAGTGGTAAGAAGTGAGGGATTTACAGTGTTAAGCTGGAAATCTTTACAAAAGTGAGAGTGTCAGGGCCCCTCTCTGCATCACTGAAATCAATACTCATTTCGACTACAAAAAGACTGCTCCCTATACCCCAAACATCAAACCTGGCTGCTTAAAGCTACGCTCTTAAAAATCACATTTAGACTTCTAAAAGAAGTTGTGTATTTTTCTAAAGCTGCTGCTACAGATTGCAGTAGCTTCTACAAACAGTGCTTGTGTCAGCTTAAGAGGATGAAATGGCATGCTGCCTCTGCTGCTGTGCTCCCTGTCTCACGAAGGGACTGATTACATTTGATACTTCATATATTCTCAGTTCTGTTCTGACCTGAAATGTGCTACCAGTATTCCTCTTTTGACTAAATTCCAGCCTCCTGCTCCACTGACAACAGTATCCCTCCTCAATTGTCTGTGCAGAAGCAGTCAGACCACATTCCCAGAACTGCAGTGACAGTAACATGCACACAAACCAAAACCAGCTTCAGTTCCTGTTAAAAAATAGCCTGAATGTTTTCAAGGTTCAGCAGTTACTCAGCTAAAAGAGCACTTGATTTAGAAAAGTACTGCCAGCCACAGGGGAAAGAAAATCTGACTTGTCTGCTAGCAATGGGACATTTTGAGAATTCCAACTTCCCTCATTTCTACAATCTTTGATGGCTTGTTTTCCTGATTTACCAGTACAAGGGTCAGCATCAGGGCTGGCTAAAAAAAGAAAGCTGCCAAGAGAGCTAGACAGCTGGTGGCAGCTGTGATATATTTGTGTTAATGTGCAATTGGCACCATGTACTTCCTACCTTCATATGTCACCACTGAGTTTACCTGGACAAGATCCACAGCTGTTGTAGAAAAATCACAGCAATAAACAAAAAGGCCTGGGTCACTGAAATAAAGAAAATAAACTATCATCTTTTATATAAAGGTGCTCCACAGGAATTAAGAAGTGTCTCAAATGCACAGAGCACAGAATTGGGAACTAGAAACCCTGAGCTTTAGTCTACCTCTGTCAATAATGCCTTGTGCAAAATCTGGTGGATCATGTTGCTCCTTCATGCCTCAGTTATTCTCATATGGAACTGACTGCTTAGTTTGCCTTCCAGAAAAGGAGAGACACTAAGGCCTGTATGAAAATGCTTTCAGAATGAGACATGTAAACTTGCAACATGTTTCTTTGGTTGCATTCTAAGAACAAAGCTTTCCAAGCCCAAAACACAATCATGTCACGTTGCAGATGGCAAAGGTACCATTTGCATCAGGCCTTTCTCTGAGATTGTCTAAACTAAGAACACATGCAATGATTGTTTTTCAGAGGCTGTTATATCATGCAGGTGAAAACCTACTGAGAACGACTTACTTGTTGGTTTGTAAAATTGGGAAGACTGTATTTCCGGCGCCACAGCCAACCTGCACAAACAAAGCAGATGTACACATAGTGAAAATAATTTCTTCAGCATGTCCCATGCAGCTAATTTCAAATCATCTCTCTACAGCCATGGAACAAAGAGCAACTCATGAGTAACAACTGAGCATAGCCGTGATCATTTGCAAATATCACTGCAAGATCTGAATATGTTCAGCTCTGAAGAGCATGCTTACATATAAGCATTTGTGGGAAACCACTAAGCCAGTTCTCGTAGAAATCTTACTAACAAGCTATATATTGTTATGCTTTTGAAAACTGTTATTGCTGGAATCCCAAGCATAACAACCCGTATGAGTCACTGAAGCATTGGCAAAGGCCTTGGATTAGTTGCACTCACTTCCACAGAAAAATCAGAGCAATGGAGAAAGAAGTTTGTTCTACTATAATTACATCCTGCTGTTTCAGAGTTTCCTTCACTAGATGGCTCTTCCTCAAGTTACAACCAGGCCTATAATGATTCTGCCCTATTATTCCTTCAACTTGTTCCTATTTGAAGAGAAGATGGCTCACACAGCTGGGTTTGGAGAATTTGCCTCTGAATGTTTAAGGAATCACTAAAATTGAAATAGGCTGAGCAGAAAACACCACCGACAGCTTGCAGGGACAGATACTACTGGAAGTGCTCAGGTGACACAGGAAAGCCACAATGACCCAAGAATATCAAAGTCTGAGGAAGTCTCAAAGCCTCAGATTAAATAAAAAAATTGAGAGGACAGTTCATATTGACTCTCCCTGGAAGCGTGGAACTTCTAGAGAACAGGAAGCATTCAACAAAACCAGCGGTATCTACAGTGAACAAACTACAAGTGGCAGAGCAAAATGTTGTTACCAGCTGTCAGAAGTCCAATATTTACAAGTCCTACAGACTCTTCTGGGACAAACCCTGTATCAGTCTGAGATTCCCTGTTATTACATGGGCCATAACCAAACAGCATCTTTATGTTCTTGGTTTCATTGTTTTGTTTCACACCTCCAAGGCAAACAAGAGTCAGCACAAACACACAAAACATAAATGACAAGGGAAAATTTTATACAGCCAAGTAAAAGAATCAGCTTCTTCAAAAGATGACTTTTAAATGCTTGTTTCAACATCTCATAGTAATAGTTTGTCTTTTAAACTTGGAAACTTCTTATGGTCCTTGTGCTCTGCCCATTCACAATCTGAACCAAAATAATCCCAACAGATTTAATTCAGTTCTAAGGTACCCTCTGCTTTTTGCATTTTACTGATGTAAGGCAATCATCCCATCCACTTGCTGTTTGCCAATGATATATATGTTTATGTCCCAGTCACACTAACACTGATAGATGGGACTGTTTGATGTCTGACTCTCTATTTCACAGCTATTACCTCTAATATACGGTAAGATGCAGATGATCCTGGGTAATCTCCACCACTTTGATTCAGCTCACTATACTTCTGTGTAGCCAACTCCTCTGTGCAGATCTTAGGTGTGCTTTTGATCAGGTTTAACTGATTCTCTGCCCTGGTTTCCAATGAACAATGTCCATTTTCACAGCTTCCCAGCCCTTCATTGTTAGATTCTTCTTTGTTACTAAATTCATGCACAGAATCTCCGTTTTGAGTTGGGTTCCTGTTAGGTGCCAGCTCAGGAAATTCAGTGAACAGCCAGTGCCTGTCCTTGAAGAAGCCATTTTCGTGGATTTTATAAAAGTCATCCCAGTACCTCTTAGCATTCACCTCGTATTCCTCTGTGAACACAAACAAAAACGTCACCAGCAGTCAAATCAGAAGGTCTCAGAGTTTAATCAGTTCAGACAGTGAGGGATCACTGCAGACATCTATTCAGCAATCTGCTTTAATAAATAAGGTTATTGATTGAAAATCACCTTTATTTAAATTGTGCCATCCCACATAAACAGTCAGCCTGCCTCCTCACAGTCACTTTGTTAGCACTAAAAACAGGAAAAGAGATAGAAGTGTCTGCATCCTGCTAGGATTTAAAGGAAGCTGGCAACAGAAAAAGCCTCTTTGAAGGAGGCTGGAATGAAGAAATCCAGGTTTTACTTCCATCTCTAAAACTAACTTCTTCAGTTCACTGGAACAATTCATTTGGAGGCTCATGACACTAAATGTCAGGCACTTACAACTTCTAAGGAATTCTACAACAGCTGCCTGGAGCTGAAGAGCTCCTGTCCAACATGCTACCCGTTTTTTCAAATGCTACCCGTTTTTTCAAACAGAAAAATTAGTCAACTATCCAGGCCTGGCAGAAAGCTCAATTAGCATCTGCGTAATACTCCGAGATTACAGGACAGCATGTTTTACACAAGTATCGCTAGAGTCCAGTCTACAGCACTTTGTTTTCCATAGTTCTGTGCATCTTAAAGCATCACGCACTTACGAAATTAAAACAAGAGGGGAATCAACAGAAGTGACCACTGTCATTAAAGTAATAGTGGAGAGCTAAGGTGGATAGACTAAAGATTATAAGAATTAACTTTAGCAGCAAGCATTATCATTTTCACACCAAGTGGATACATTCCAGTAGCAAGATGAGTATTACAGAAAGCTGGAAGAATACCTACAAAGCCATGATCTAATGAAATTTGAGTCACCCACAGAATTATTTCCACACAACTTCACAGATTTCAGATCAAGTATGGTTGTAGGGGGACTATTTTTTCCATGGAAAGTTACGAATCCAACTGGCTTCCTGAATTCTCATCAATGTGATGAGTTCTCTGTCCTGGGGAATAAGAGCTAATTATAGCATCTTATACTGGTAATTAGCTAGAGGCATTAACATCCATGGCCAGAGATCCCAACTGCACTTCAGTAACACGTAACTCCTTAGCTATCTTTGCACAGCGACAAGTGCACTGCTGAATGCAAATGATTCTTCCACAATTAAAAATGGCGACCATATGTGAGAGTATCACATCTACTAAGAGTAGGGCTAAGAGAAAAAGTAGGCATCTTAAAATTGGAGATTAGTAGTATTATCTGAACTGCAGTTTATTTATTAGTCTTTCTGAAAAGCATACAAGTGTTTAGATCTCTGAAGGGAGATAATAAAACGAATCAAGAACACCTGGAAAAATATGTAGCCTCAGCTAATTATAGACAAAAATGGCTTTAACAAAGACCCAGAAGACAGTTGTGTGTATATTTTTAGTAGGTTCTATCCCTGAAGCACAAAGAGCTATATTTAAAAATAATCTCTTCACCTCAACTACAAGGATTTTCTCCTTTTAAGAAGCCTTGTCCTTAAATCCCAAGCCGAAAGAAATTTTAATGTCTGATACTAGACTAAAGCAGTAAGTTTGTGCCATGATCTCACTGTAGCTCAACGTAAGCAGGGTCAAGCCAGTTTACTATTTGCATAGGAGAACTCAATGACTGCTAATGTCAGAGGAAGAAGTGTTATTTTTTTCATAGCCTGGCGCACTCCTTCCTGAATTGTCACTTCTTCCATGTACTAGTAGGGATATGCAAGGCTGCTGGGGCTCGAAATGCTCTTTTACCTAACAAAAATATAAAGCCCTGATTCCTGCTGGTCCCTAACAATCCCATGACAGCCTGACTGCAATGGGATGCTTACCTGAGGTGCTAGGGCAAAATTCCAGCCCAGCCATTTTGGATTATGCACATTGTTGCCACAGTATAACGCTGAACAAGACATCATGCTCTTCCTGTGTTAAATTATTGTGAAATTCTGTTGGATGCTATTGAGCAGCTCTTTTATACTCCAACCCACATGTGTGGAAGCTTTATTTAAAGCTCATTTACCTCATAGCCCAGTGTTTTCAAAGCACCGGAGTAAAGGATCAGTAACAATATAAATGCAAGAAATCAAGGGCCAGCTGACAAAGATCATGCAAGAAACAAATTTAAAACAAAAAAATGACCATATTAATTTTTCAGCCTGACTTCCTGCACAACTTATGCCAGAAAAGTTCACATAATATTTGCTTCAAGATCCTTTTTGTGATATCAGCTCATGGGGACATCGGCGCGCAAGCCAGATTTCTCCAGAGACTTTCTTGATAAGGACTGCTGACTTTTCTGCTCGTCCGTGTAAGGACACCCCCAAAGCCAAGCCCATACTCACCCTTTCATATTGCAGAAGAAGGGCAAACAAAAGTAACTGTTCACAAAAGACAGGAAGAGAACCAGAGACCCCCTGAATTGCATGGGGGCTAATTATGGAGCCTCAAAAGGAAACCAAGAAACTCTTCCACTTCTTCCTTTGTTCCCGGCCAGGAGACACATCTTCGACATACCCCACAGAACTTTTTCTCTCCTTCTTCAGAACAAATTCTGACAGCCCCACGAAGTCCACAGAATAATACAGCCATAATGACCAATAGCCTGCCTTTGTTCTCCTGCTTGGACATTACTGATTCTCAAAATACTAGACCCTTCAGGCACATTTGGCTGGGCTGGCTTCCCTACGTTTCAGCCATCCCATTGTCTCCACATGCTTCCCACTGAATAGCAACCGTCAAAATTTGACTGGCCTCCATTGTTCAGTCTGGGAAATACATCATGAAGACCTGACAAACTGCTCTAACAGTAAATTACTCCACAATTTCATAGTTGTATATAGGTTCTCAAAGCATGACAGACAGCATCCTTTAATGTTAACCAGATTTTAAAATGAACTGAACACAATGGGTATCACAATAGAAACTGCTGGATACTTCTGGAATCCAAGAAATTAGGAGGGGTGCTCTTTGGTATAATTAAATTTGCTATTGTGAACACAACTGGAAGCTATATGGGAAGTGTCTCAATAGCTCCAGTAGTGTTCAGCATTGCCTTACAGATGACACACTCAATTTAATTTGAACAAAAGGAGCAGATCCATCCTAGAACTCAGCAGGATGTAACAAGAGCATCATCAAAAAAGTCTCTTATCATACCAAAGAACAGGAAGCCATTTCACCATCATTTAAGGAACTGGATGATCTCTAACAGGTGCGGAGGAGAGACGCATTATTAACCAACTCAGAACAGCTTCAACCATGTTACTTGACCATTGAGCTGTGCACTTTTAACTTGATTCAGATTCAGGTAAGCTTTGCATTTTGGATGTACAAATATTCTTTAAGCCAAGTTTGAGGAAATAAAAACTTTGGAATCCCTTTTCTGCCTCTCTGATGATAAACACTTCAATAGGGATAAAAAAAATGTTGTTCACTTCTGATTTAATTATTATCATTCTGTTTGTTATCCTGGTAGAGATGAATATGGACACTACTTTATTAGACCCTCTTAAGAGAAAAAACAAGCTTGGATTAGGGATAGCTCCACAGCATGCAAGCAAACAAAAGATTGCCTGTTAGAAGTTAAGCTTTAGAGAGCAAAAGCAAGTAGAGAAAATAAGACTAAACAAGGCTGTTGCTCCACACTAAAAGAAGTTTGTTGACAAGGAACACTAACAAGTATTTAAACATACACAACATGAACAAAGAAGCTCAACCCAAGATGACTCCTCCCAGCCAAGATCATTTCTGTTCCAGTAGGATGAGTCTCTGGAGAAGGTGGAAAAGTCATAAAGATGTAAATTAAGAACGGAAAGATTCCTCCTCCATTTTCATCATCGACCACTAGGTAATGTCTTTTGAGTGATTCGGGAGATGGGGGAGAAGGGAGGAATAAACAATGATGCATATGCAGCTCTGGCCAGACTGTTCCGGTCTTTTATGAACAAGTTAAGACTCAGCATTACAACAGCATCCAAAAGTACCTTGTTTATCTTGTGGCAATAGCTGTGAGCTGTTCTCTTGAACTTTACTCCTGGCACTGGCTTCCTGCTCTTCCGACCACTCCACATTATCCCTGTTGTGAAAAATAAGATGAACTACTCAACTGAGAATAGTAGGGCAAAACAGAGAGAAAGGAGAAAGGTCTAGACAGCTCTCCAAATTGACAGCTGTGGAGCTCTTCCACGACCTCTAATTCTAGCTCAGCAGCAGCACAACAGCTATCAGCATGCACGGTTCCCGGTTCTGAATGAACGACACTCGTAGCATTACGAAAGATGCAACTGGAAGGGATCCCAAGAGACACAAAATCTGTCCCCTAATCCTTTTCTCTATTTGATGCTCAGCCAAGTTGAGAGGAAATAAATCCTTGCTATAAAATCACGAGGGGACTCAGCACAAATAGGCCTCCTCAGAGAGGAACAGCCATTCTCACATGGTAAAAAGCACTTGTTCCTGCACAGGTGACTGACAGGTAGGCGCTTGCGTGCGTTCACGCAAGCATGTCATCAGCATGGGCCATTTGATTTAGCTGTCTTAGAAAACTACATTTTCTTTCCCGAATTAAAACAAAAAATAAAGGCAGTAGGGTTATTTGGAAGGTAACGTTATATTAAATCCAATTATAAGAAAAATATGCAGGAAGCTTTAATGCATTAAGAATCTATTAATAATTTAATTGTGCATACACAGTTGTGTAGTCATTAAAGTGATTCACCTGACCTTTTTTTCGTTAAAACAAGTGAACGAAAAGCAGACTGCAAGGATCAAGCAGCAGTATTCTGGCCTCAGGAGGAATTAGTCTTTTCATATTAACTCACAAAACAAAGCCTCGACAAATGTCACATCTGTGAAAAACTAGATTACAAAGCGTTTCTGCAGGGAAATAGCATTGAGGACGTGCTTTTGTGACACACCTTTGACACAGTATAGTCCCAAAGTGAATGACAAGCTGATACATGCGCGCATTACTTTATTACCAATTAAACATACCCAATTCTTAACAGGGTACAGCACCACCAAAAGTGGTCAAATTTATGTCAAAAACGCAAAATACCTTCAGTTCCCAGCAAATTCGAGAGCGTGGGTGCTGAACATATCTGAAAACATCAGCTTTCTCCAAAGACCTCCTGTTCCAAGCTAACACCTAGCACCATCTTGCACTGTTACAGCATCTTGTGCCAGCTGATGGGTGAAACGACCTTTGTTCAGTCCATACATTAGTCACTACTGTATGCGGCTGGAGAAGGGTTGTAGATCTCCGAGAGCGGATCATTTAACTTTATTAACTACAGCAACGAAACAATTGCTAGAAAGCAAAGCAACGCGTGCTCCTCAAACGTGGAGGGAGCCTGAGGAATCCCGACTGCTTCGGGAGGCGCGGAGGCAGGCTCGGGACCCCGCAGGGGTTGGCGCCCACCCGGCCGAGCGCGGCAGGGCCCTCCCGCACCTCCGGGCCCTCCCGGCACCGCCTGCCACGCTGGCAGCGGCCCAGCCGGGGGGTGCCAGCCCCCCACCCCAGCCTCCCCTCTCTGCCTGGCCGCCAGCCCCGCGCCCACAGCTCCCCCCCGGGCCTGCTCCGCGCCCCGGTGGGCCCNGTGCAGCGGGGTGGGCGCCGGCCCGGCCCAAGCCACCGTCGTCCAGCATTCACCGGCCTCTGGTGGCGTCCAGCCACGGCCCTTCGCCTGGCGCCCGTCGCCGGTCCCTGCCTCGCAGGCCGCCGCCTGCGGCAGAGCTGGCGGTCCAGTCTGCGGAGGTCGGCGGCTGTCACCAGCTCCCGGCGGGCGTTCCGCGAGCAGGAGTAGGTGCAGAAGGTGTGGTGGAAGCGCTTGCTGCCCCTCCGCAGGCAGACCTGACCCGCACCAGTCATCCACTGCAGCTTCAGCAGGCCGCGGCGCTGGCGGAGGGCCGGGCTGTGCCTGTACCGCTTGGCTGCCTGCGCCTGCCGGCAGGAGGGAGGGAAGTTGGAGACAGAGGATCATGGCGGGGCAAATCGCACGGCTTTGGCCAGGTGGGAGCATGTCCCACGTGCAGATGTAGAACACAAAAAGCACCTCGGTGACGCATTTAGCGATAGGACAAGAGGTAATGGCCTCAAGTTGCGCCAGGGGAGATTTAGATCGGATATTAGGAAAAATTTCTGTACTGAAAGAGTGGTGAGGCATTGGCACAGGCTGCCCAGGGAGGTGGTGGAGTCACCATCCCTGGAGGGGTTCAAAAAATGTGTGGATGTGGCACTTCGTGACATGGTTTAGTAGGCGTGGAGGTGTTGGGTTGACGGTTGGACTAGATGATCTCAGAGGTCCTTTCCAACCTTAATGATTCTATGATTACGATGTGGTGCTGGCAGGTTATAACCAATTCATTCTGACGATTAACAGTAATAAACAGCTAAGCTATTATTATACCTCTGGTTTCATTTTTCCTTGCGCTTAACAAAATTGCTCTTTCATACCTATGTCTAGTTAAAGCATTCACCAGACAGTTAATGTATAGGTTACACAAGGAACCAGTCACACTTAGTTCTGCTCTAATTACGGTTCCCATACGACAAAGGATAACATCCTCTGCATTTCGCTCTCCCTTGCGCTTGTGTCTTGCGCGGGCTGCCTGTTGTCAGATGACGTGGCGTGTTCGGGTGCTCGGCATTGATGTCAGGGGAGCATCTCTGCTTTCTGCAGTGAGCAGGAGGCTTGGGAGCAGCTGCCTGAAAAACAAAGATGGGTTTTCAGGCTTGTCCCTGCACCTCCTTCGATACTGTTACACAGCTGAAGCATTGCATGGCTCTCACCTCCTGCACCCGGTTTCTCTCACAGAAGAAGCGGCTCTCAAACGAAGTGGTTGGCTCATTCCTCTGCCTCGCCACCTCCCACAAGCCTTTTTTTGGCTTTGCCAGTGTCGTCGCATCTTGTTTAGAAATCGGTGGGAAGATGGGTACCTGGGCGTAAGGGCTGCCTGAACGGGGCAGAGGCAAATAGGAGCCAGAGTCACTGGCAGTGCACCCAACAGCCAGCTGCCTCCTGCCTCTTGGTTTGCTTCCTCTCACCGGGGAAGGGCTCGGTCAGTCCCAAGTCACAGGAGTGCCGTCCGGCATGCCCAGCGTTAGCAGGCACTGATCCACAAACGCACCAGTGCCTTGGCTACGGTGTCGCGTGCTCAGCCTGCAGCAATCCGTGGTGCAGAGGTGCCCACAGGTGTTGGGGTAACCCAGAGCTCACCCACTGCTAGACACTTCTTAAGCATTGAAGACGGCCACCTTGCACAGACACCTCAGGAAAGCAACTCCTTCGCCCCTAAGATCCCCTGAGGCAGAACCCACTACCACTTTGATTTTGCTTCTTGCCCTGGGAGGCCTGTGGGCTGGATGGACTCCTGATGTCTGCTCCAGCTCCATTTTCTGGGACCCTCTTGGGAATTACCCTGGGAAAGGTTTGCTAACACAGGGCTGACCCTGAGCCTTGCTGAACTTGATACCAGAAGCACTGATCCTCCACCTTTGGAGAAGGCCATGTGCCAGGAGGGAACGGAAGAACCTGTGCCAAACGTCCCAGTTGAGTTGTCACCCTTGTAGCTCCAGTGATTTCCCTTTTGGACAGAGCGGGAGTGACAGCGTGCAAGCCTTACCTTTGAGGTGCTCCACATAAGCTGCTGCCTCCCTTTTGTTCACGGGTGAGACACGGGCAGCGCTTACTAAGGAAGGCATAGGGTAAACCATCTTTTTCCGAATTTTGTGGGGCTTCTTTCTGTGACACTTGAGGAAGTCGCCATCCGTCTGGACTTTTTGGCCAGTGCAGTCCCTAAGCTTCTGCTGGTAATAACTAGAAGACAAAAGAGGGCGTCATTGTCCCATGAAACACAGCCCAGGGCCCTGCTCAGCGCTGGCTGCTGTGCACCCGCATATCTGGAAAGACTGCGTATGTGAGGATATTTAAACTGCAAAGGTGTGTGATAGACACACGGTGGCATTTACAACAGTGTCTTTGTAGAGCAGGTGCCTGAGCTATGCAGGTGCTTTTGGATGTCCACCTAGATAGGAAACATTTCTAGAAATCCAGTCTTGGGGACCCTGTGTTCTGTATAGTTTGCTATATAAGGCACAAATGTCCCGGTAAAATGGGGACCTTCCTTCTCTGTCTCGCAGAGCTAAGGCAGCTCACCTGATGATCTGAAACAGAGTGCTCTGGGGCAGAGCTGCCAACTCCACCAGCTTCAAGAAGACTTTGAAGAGGAGGACTCCTCTGGCATCGACAGAATTGAAGCTGCCTGCGTCATTTTTCTCAGGGGCTGGAGAGGAGGAGAGTGGTCAGAGCCATGACTGAGCCTTGTTTTACCTTAACAGAGTAAAAAGGGAGCAGGGATCCCAGCAGCCCCCAGGAAGATCTGGACAAGTTGTGCCCTGAGCATCCATCCTCATTTTCTGCTGAGTGCTGGTTAGGTATCTAGCAGAGTGGACAATTCCCTGCAGCTTATCATTAGCCAAAGAAGGTAAGGTCTTCTGTTTCTTCTGTGTCCCATCTTGTAAGAGAAGAGTTTGGCCTCTGCTCTTGTAACCAGGACCATCTGGACCAAATGCTGGATTCTTGCCTCTGTCCCTGAGACTGGCAAGCGCAACGATGGTCCTTCCCCATGGCTTTTCTCTGCCTCTTGGCCTGGGGGCAGAACTAATCCTGAGCTGGCTATTGCTGTCTTGTCCCAGTGTAGTGGCCTTTGGTTTTTTGGGTCCCAGATGCTGATTTCTTGCTCAGGACCAATTAGTCTGAGAGTGAGGCAAATTCAGATATCTCTGGATAAGCGAGGCTTTTGCTGGAGTAGAATGTCTCTCACTTACATATTGTCTGGATGAAAAACTTCATGTCAGTAATGATGTCCAGAAAGTCAGAGAAGTCCACCGTCCTGTTTCCTGCAGGCAAGTGGCATCTCCATTAGCAAGGCAGTTTTTTGCTGCAATTGAAATGCTGGGGTGAGCAGCTCGGAGCTGGTGCTGCAGAAAGATTTGGCACTAAAATCTAAGGGTAGGGGAAATGCTGTTAAAGCTTTCACCTGTAACTGGGCTGAGGAACTTGGTGCTTCAGCATGCATAAAGAGGTCCAAAAAGCGTGACATGATTCGTGAAGGATAGCTGCTGGTAAGTGCTAAACCACAGCAGCCCAAGTATAGCCTCTGACTCAGGAAACGTTTTGGTACAGTATTGCCCCGGGCTGGGAAGGCACATGGAGGAGGATTGTGTTGCACATCCAGAAGTTGGTCGGAACAACGCACAGGGGAGAAACATGTGGCCTGGTGCACTCACCGTCGGCATCTGCATGCAGCAGCTCACTGTACGCCTCTTGACTGGTTAAACTTATCCCCAGCTGCTTAGCAGTCATCTCCAGGCTGTGAAGTTTAATATTGCCATCCAGATCTTTGGGGAATAAGTTGAAAGCATCAGAGAATGCTGCAGGCAGGGAGAGGACAGCGGGTTAAATGGGCCAGAGAGAGGCACTAACTGCATGATATTCGTTTGGAAACAATGAACTATAACCACCGGGGATTTGGGACTGGGGTTGGGGCAGGTTGTTCCTTGCTGCCAGTGGCAAGGCATCTATAAACAGCTACTGAGGCTGCAGGGGAGTTGGGGAATCTGGGCAGAGGAAGGGTGGCCTGAGGTGGTTGGTTTAGTTGGTTTAGTTCTAGCTCTGCGCTCATGAGCTTCAGTTATCTCTCTGTCAAAAAGGGTATTGATGCTCCCTTCAACCACTGGGTCCCCAGATCCTTGGGACAGGGGATTTATCCCTTCCTTTGTGTGTGCCTGGTTATTGTCTCAAGGAGGATCATGCAATGCTGCAGGACGAAGCTAAAGGTCAAACCCTTCCTGGCCATGCTGGCAACATGCCTTCCAGGGGGGAAGCCCATAACAAGGTGACGTTACCTTTCCGTTGTTTCCTTGTCAAGTCCTTTGCTGCTTTGCACTCAGTTCTCTGCTGAGGGATGCGTGGGAGGTCCCTGCCACACACAGAGGGGCATAAAGACTGACAGCTGAGAGGCACACACTGACAAGAGACCAGCTGATACGCAGCTCGGGCCGATGGAGCTGGAGCAAGCAATGCAGGCGCTGGTCCTTCTCCCAGCCCTATGGGCCGGTGCTGGAAGGACTGCCAGAGAAGAGCTCACCACTCAGCTCCATGCTCATAACGATGGAAGTGAAACATTGTGTGGCAGCTCACGTTAACTGCTCAAGGCTGCACAGAAACAATAATGGGATCTTTGCTGTCTTCCCCAGTTCAGGCCAGCTTGGACAGAGGGCAGCTGTGGCTGCTCTGGTACGTATGTGGAAGCAGAAACATCAGCCAGGAGGAAACAGCCCTGGAAAGCACCCTTGGCCACCCTGCAACATTGGATGGACCAAGCTCTGTGACCCACAGCCCTTGTTGGGGCTGGTGCTCAGGAGCCTGGCCCAATCCACCAGCCATGGCTCACACATTTCTTCTGTAGACTGATAATGCCAACTCACACAGCGCTGTAGGGATGAGTGTGAAGGCAGGATCCCTGCATGTGATCACATAACAGGCTGGGGACAGCAGCAGTTCCACACTCCCAGTTTCCATGTTCATGCTCACCTGGTTGTCTCCCTTGGGAGAGGTTTTATCACCCTCTTCTTTGGCAGAGGCTTTGGTGTCACACCGGTTTTGGGAGCACAGCCATGAGAAGGAGCAACTTTTTCTGGATGTGGAAAGATAAATCAGAGAGTCTCCTGGGCTTCCCTCCAGGCAGGACTCGCAGCTGTGGCTGTCACCAGGAGGAGAGCTGGAAGGACCCTGCGATGGCACCTGTCCCTGTTTTGTGCTACTGCAGCATTAACTCACCATCTCATCCTGTTCAGGGGCAGCAGGCTACCCAGCAATGGAAGTCCTGTGCCCTCCCAGCATTTCCTGTCCTCTGCTACAGCAGAGCATCTATAGCATCTTCCCTACAGCTAATTCAAATCTCCTCTTCTTGCCACTTAAGCCTCTGATTGCCTAACCCACCTGCAGTGGATGTGGAGGGTAGTTTATTCCCCTTCCCTCCAGAGTAGCGAGCGCCTGGGACAGCAGATGGCTCTGAGGCAAACTGCCACCCATGGAGGTGACACTTCATGGACAAGCTGGTTTTCCTTTCTCTGCCCCTTGAACATGGTGCCTCATGGTAGCCAAAGCCTGACTTGTCACAGCAGGGAATTAACATCACACCAAGCTCTCTCTTACAGATACTGTCCTCCATCTGCTAATCTAGAACCTGGTTTGGCTGCTGGACATGAGGCCACACAATTGCCATCACAGCACAGCCAGCCTGTCTATCCTGCAGCACTATGACCCAGCACGAAGATCCCACGGTGTGGATGGCTAAAGACCCAGGCTCAGTTCTTGCTGTCACCCCAGAAAATCTGTGAGATGCTGGACAAGGTGCTTTGGGCCATGCCCAGGCTTTCAAATCCCAAAGGAGATGCCTGAGGCTTGGCTAGACAAAACCTGGACCAGCCTGATCTAGTACTGGCAATAATTGGCTCCACATGGGAGGCTGGTGTGGAGGCCTCCAAAGGCTCCTTCCCACCAATGTTTCTTCAATTAACTCACCATTCACTTTTGCCTCTTTCAGCTCCTCTTGGTTTGAATGGATCTGTGGGGTGGCCAGGATGGAGCCCTCACCGCAGACATCAACTTTGTCCTCTATGAAAACAAAAAAGCCACTCTGAGCATTGTTTTCTTTCTAAACATGGGTGTTTTAAGTACCATCCTAAACACATCAGCAAGGTGCTACCACCTTCTATGCACAGCCAGGACATGGAGGGAGATTGGTTATATAAAAATAAGAGCGGTGTTAGTAACATCTTTTGCCTTTCTTCAGCTCCATCCTCCAGAGGTTTTAAAATCTTTTCGGCACTTTAGTGAAATTAATCTCTCCTGCATGCAGGGAGGGGAAAAGCCCTGCCATCACTGCGATGAGGGGGAAGCAGTACAAGATGAGGTGGCTTGGGGACAAATCGGGTCTTGAAACAAGAAGGGGTACAGAAGCCAGTGGGTGTCACGTAAATCTTTGTCAGTCTCAAGCAGCCCATCCTACATCTGTGATTTCCCACCCTCATGGCTCAGGAGTTATGGCACAGAACAAGGAACATGCTGAGAGGAGCGTCGTGCTTTGATTTTTCCAGCAGCTTCAGCTTTGATGTGTTAATCTCTGATGGCCCTGAACAATATTAGGGTTTCTGGTGGGAAATGTGTTCAGTTGGAAAGTTGGACTGGGGACGGTGTGTTTGAATCCTTGATGGGAAGTTGGAGTTTCACAAGTTTCGCTTGGCGTGCTGTACTCAGGAGCTCGGCTGCGCAACCCAAGTGCTGTGACTGCCATGTGTAATTGCATGTGTTAAGGAAGGCTCGTGAATATGGGAATTTGTGTTGCCTGTTTGGCTTCAGTGAGTCTGCATATGGCTGTACTGAGCCCTGCAGTGAAGTTTTGGAAACCTACTGCAGCTGCTGGTGTGTCTCTGGCTCTCCCTGTACAATTTCACTACCAGCAGATTTGCAGTTCGTTAAGATAGGTGGCCCCGGAGTTTTCTTCTGAAGGATTCTTGTCTAATCCTGTCTAATTCTGTCACCTAGCAGCAACTTGGATTATGGAGATCTTGCTCACCTTCCCCCAGGGGTGGTTGCTGGACTGTCCTCACCACCTTCATGGATTTACTTGGATTCACCTTCCTGTCAGCTGCAGAGGGAGAGCAGAGCTCAGCATCAGTGGAAATAACAGACACCAGAGCATGGAGGGGATGAAGTGCTGGTACTGGACCCAGTGGCAGCTACTGCATGAGCTAGGTGCTTTCCCAAAATGATGGTTAGAGCTTGCTTCCTTTCAAAGGAAGGCAGGATGGAGTCCTTGGGCAGGGTCAGGCATTGGAAAAAGGGAAAGCTGAAAGCAAAAGTGCTGGGGCTTGCTTCTCTACAGTCAAGAATCCCGACTGACTTAACTGGGCACAAACCCCCTCATGAGGCCTCTGTGCCAGTTGTGGGTACAAAAACTAATGTACTAGACCCTGCTGAGACAGGAGAGGAGGATTTTACTACTAGAGGAGCAGTTGAGTCCCTCACCACCAGAGACTTTCCTCCACGTTTACCCCATGTGAGTGGGAACCCACAGCGTTATTTTAAGGGGATCAATTACCTCAGGTAGCTTCTGTGTTAACGTTACATCCTCATCGTCTGACAAGCACCAGTACAGGCATGCGGGAGGTTTTTAACTAATCTGTTGGTTTCCAGAGATTTCTAGGCTTCCTCCAAGGAAGAAGACCTCAGACACCTACCCTTGCCTTCTATGTATCCTAAGGCTTCCAGCTTCTCCTTGCTGGTCAGGTGGACCTCGCTGGCCATGGAACCCAGGATAGAGTCGAAGTCCTGGATGTCGCCTTTGTACCCTAAGGTAGGGCCCGGGCAGTTTTTAAATGGAGCAGGGCGTCTCACCAGCAGCAGGGACTGGCTCTCCAGGGAGATTTCAGGCCTTGGCAATGACAGCAAAAGGGCAGCCAGAGAGACACCGTCCACAGCAGCAAGACTTGGCACCTCCTGCAGCTGGGTCAAGTGGGTCTCCACCGTGGCCAGGTCAGAGCCCAGATTATCCACAGTGGCTGTGTTGTCTGTAACAAGAAAGTGTTGGAAACCTCTGCATGTTGGCAGTCAGCGCAGAGAGACTTGGCAAAAAAAAAGGTTATTAATAATAATAACTGAGACTCCTTTGCCTTTCACCTACCCTTTCCATCTCAGGATCTAAAGGACTGTAGCCACAATAATGCAATGAAACACCCTCCCCCCAGGCAGGGTGGGATGCTGAGGCCAAGAAAGATTAAATTCCCTTTTCACGGCCATTCATCACCCGTCACCTCCCTCCATGCTGCACTGTGTGTAACACGCTCTAGACACGGCCCCCTTCGCCTTTGATATGCTGAGGGATGGCATTTATATCTTGCTGAGCCACACAGAGTTCACACTATGCCCCATGTGCCAAGTAATGCAAAGCAAAAGTTCAACACAAGATTAAAGGAAAGGGAGAAATGAAGAGAATTTAACCTCTGCTGAGTGCGCGGCGTATCCCACGCAAGCTGTGGGCCAAGCATGAGTTGCAGAGACCCAGCAGCCTCCCTGTGCTCCTGTCGCGGGGTTGCTGGCTGCAAGGGGCCAGAAGCAGAGAAGCAAGGAGGGAGATATCGGTCCCCACCTCTGGTGTGTCCTACGGCTTCCTGGAGCTCCTCACTGGCAAAGAGGACCTCCGTGGTGCCCATGGTGGAGTCTGTGTCCTGGATGTCAACTGTGTCCCCTGCAGTATGGAAGAAGATGGAGCTTAGTCAATGGGGAAATATGTTTGAGGAAGGAGAGGCCAAAATACAGACAAGAGTTTGTAGGGGGATTCTTGGCTGCAGCTTTAAATGTCTCTACAACACTAAGAACTCTCTTATCTGCAAAGAGTTTGGTGATTTTAGAGAATCTCACCCCAAAAATGCTTCCCAAACCAGGGCCTTTTTGGCCAGATGTAGGCTGAAGGTCCAAGCTTTCCCCAGAGCATGGCACCCTCTCATCCCAGGCTAACCCTGACTCCTTTACTGCCTGGGAGATCCTATACTGGATGAATCTCAGAGCAACCCAGTCTGATCTCTCAGCTGACCCAGCTTCAAGCAAGAGGTTGGACTGGAGACATCCTGAGGTCCTTTCCAACCTGAATTATTCTGTGGTTTTGTGCTCTGCGAAATCTCAAAACTTTGTTGTTTTTTTTTTTAATTCCAGTTCTTTGTTCTCTTCTTCCCCAAGTCTTAAGCTTTTTGCCCAGCAGATGCTCCAGATCCTGAACGATCCTGAAGTGCTGATATAACCACCTTCCACAGCCACGTCCTCCAGTGCCTCCTGGTGATTCTGGTCTGGTAAGTGGATTTCCACTGGGGGCAGGTGAAACTTCACCTCTCCAATGTTGGCCTGCTTCCCTAGAATCAATGGGGAGATGCGTTTCATTTCAGAAAATTTCCTAGAGACCTGGAAAACACAGTTCTAGGTTGTGAGTGGGACAGAATGCACCTTAAATCATCTAGCTGCATGAGGAAGCGCTTTGCTTATTCTTGGATTTATTAACAGACATCAAGTTACAAAAGGAATTGATGTACTAATGGCCTCCAAGAAGAGGGAGCACTTCAGCGCTTTCGGGAATAAAAGCAGCATTAAAAAGAACCCCGGCCCGAAGTGTCAATGCAGGAGCTGTGTCTGTGGGAATGGTTGCAGGGTGTCCCCACTCTCTGGAAACCTCCATGGGGGAAATTTCCCTGAGGATCCCTGTCTGCACTGGGAGATGACCAGAAAGCAGCACAGAAAAGTGGAAGTGTCTGACCGAACACGTACAGACATCACCATCTAGTGGTCCCTAACACCAACAGCCTCAACACAGCCCAAAATTTGCAGGTTCAGCAGGGTTGGAGTTATTACCGCTCACAAATGGCTTCTCCCAGGGAGCTGAGAGCAACCGCCACCTCCACCACCTGCCCCAGGAGGTACTTCTGGCTGCTCACGCTACTTTACACCGGCCAGAACAGCAACACAGCCCTGATTTTTTTTGGAAAAAGCCACTATAGGCTCCCAGCAGCTGGTCCTCACAGTCATGGGCCTGATCCTGTAAGCAGCCTTGCCGCCTGGCATCAAGGGGCAGTGAACTTAGCTAAACAGGGGTCTTGTCTCATCCCACAGCTCAATGGGAAATGGAGATCTTCTACCTGAAGGGCACACATGGCATCTGTATGGTTTCTCCAGCGTGCTGCACTCACCAAGGTGGGACAGAGGATTGCAGAGGAGCACAGTGGAACAAACACAGTTGAACTGGATGGGGAGGAGCAGGGGTTACCTTCCAGCTCCAGCACAGTCTCCTGCTCTTCCCCCTCCTTGTTGTGCAGATTCATGCACAGGCTGGACATGCTCTTCCTACCAAGGGGGCAGATGGACACGTGTGAGACGTCGCTGCCCAGCACCCATCCCTCTGCCTTGGGCGCAGATCACCCAAGGGTGGGACTGGCTCAACCCCAGACAGTCCCTGTGTTACCTGTCCTGGGGCGTGACAGCCGCAGCGGGGAGGCTGGGGGCTCTGTGCTGCAATGCCTGGGGGCCGCTCTCCATGGCACTGCTGGTCCTTGAGACTCGCCGCTGCAGCTGATCCTGGCCATCATGCATGTGCTTGATTTTCTTCTTCTTGTCCCATGGCTGCTGTTCCTTCAGTAACACCTTGAAGGAAGGTGGGGTCTGGGGCCGGGAGCACCCACACCACCAAACGCTGTCACCACGGGCTGAACACAGGGCAGGGAATGGGAGGGACCTGGCAGCCCCCATCTGGGAGGCTTTGGGAGCATCCAGTCCTCCATCTCTGGAAGGTCCCCAGCTTCTGCACAGGAGTCTACCCGGGCGGGGCCACACCAGGGTGCTCAGCAGTGAACAGATCCATGTCCAGGCCAAATCCTTGCCTGAGCTTCCCAGGAGAAGATACGGACACACAGCTCCTGGCATTACCCAGCTGCATCCCCAGGGGTTGAGGGTTGTGTGCATGGGTGATGGACACGTGGTTTAGGGGTGCGGGCACGCTTCCAAAACAACTCATGTGAATGTGTGCAGGGGCCAGTGCCGCCCACTCTCACCTGCGTTGCTTTATCTGCCTTCGACACGTCCTTCCTGCGTACCGCCTGCCTGGGTGGATACGTCTCAGCCATCAGTACCATGCAGCATGGGGAAGCCTCCCTGCAAAGTTGGCACCATCTTCCATCACCCTCCCCTTCCCGTCCTGCAGCTTTTCTGCCTTGAGGACAAGTGAGGAACAGGAGGACCACGAAACATGGGGAACTGTGGGCTCCCTCCGCCCGAGGAGGCAACGCCTTGCTTACTTGGAGATCCTGCTGGCTGTGCATTTCTTGCTGGACGTGGAGGTCCTGCTGGATGAGGACACCTTCCTGGGGGCCGACGAGGCTCGGGAGCAGGCAGGTGTGTCCTGACTCCCTGCTGAGCCACATCGTGGTGGCTGCTGCTGAGCTTTGGTGGCTGCAGGGCCAGAGGGTTTCAGCAGCTCGCAGGGCTCCATCCCCTCCTCGTCCTGGCCCTGCTGCGAACAGCAACACCTGCGGGGCTCTGCTGACACCCGGGGGTCTCACACAAGGCACTGTGACTGTGGCAGGGCAGGAGGTGACTTCAGTACCAGGGGTGGCCTAGCAAGAGGGTGCCGCAGCGCAGGGCCAGCCCGCAGCACCCCGCATCCTCCCGCCCTGCTCCAGGGACTCTGCAGCTGATTCACCCTCTGGGACCCCGCTCCGGTGGCCCTGGGTGCAGCCAGGTGTCACAGGGCAGTCCCCACTGCCTGGTGTCACCTCTCTGTCCCTGTTCCGCCTGATGTCACAGAGCGCCTGTGGCACTGGTGGCATTCCTGGGTTCAGCTCCCGGCCGCCAGCAAGCGTTGAGCTGGGACAGGGTCCAGCAGGGTCCAGCGGGGTCTCTAAGGCGCCAGGTGGCACAGGGATGGGGACAACATCCAGGGCCCGAGTCCAACTGTGCCTCCATCCCTCCGGCTGCTGCTTGCTGGGCCCTGCACCATGCCCCTAGCCCTGAGCAGGATCGGGGCATCATCCCATGGGAAGGACCCTCACTGGCCCGGGGACAGCGGGTATGACCCAGTGGGGGTGGCTGCCCTGGACCCCAGGGTAGCACCACAGCCCTATGGCACCACGAGCGCTGCAGCGTCTCACCAGCCTGGGGGTCTCATCCTCCTCTGTGCTGCAGCCAGGCTCGGCCTTGGACACCTCTTTGCCTTCCCCTTGGCCAACCCTGCAGCTGGAATGCTCCTCCTGGGGCCAAACCCAGCTGAGCCCAAGCCCAGGGCCCTCTTGGGTGCTGTTAGCACCCACCCTGAGCCCCCACCCTGTGCAGCTGGGGACACTGAGTGCTGCCCTATGTGCCTGGACCTGCTGCATTGGGTTGGGGGCACCCCACAGGGCGTACGGGGGTGTTGGAGAGCCGGGCAGTTTTCCCAGCACCTTCTGTGGTCCCAAAATGCTGCTTTGAAGGGTGGCTGCTGGGTGTCCCCGCAGCCCTGGGCGATGATGGGATGGCGTATGGGCTGGGTGCTGGGGGCACAGGCAGGACCCTGCTCCTGGGTTAACCCCTTCACACCCAGCCCAGGCACCTGCTGTCCCTGGGATGGTCCTGCAGTGGTCCCAGCCCAGCTCCCCTCCTCCAGGGGGGCTTCTCCAGCACACTGAAGGGCTCACAGGGACCTGTGGGGCAGCATGGAGGGCTGCTGGCATTCATCCCACTTGCAATGACGTGAGGTGGCTGCCAGGAGTACCATAGTCTGCAGCAGGCTCTGGCCTGTCCTGTGCCCCGAGATGGGTTACCCACCCCCAGGAGGGCACCAGTAACACAGCAGAGGCCCCCATGGGGGCTCACAGCCCTGCTTGCGCTGGCTCCCCCATCCCTTAACCCATCCTGGCCCAGACCAACCCCCCAAGTCATGCCGGGGTGCCAGGAGCTGCCCACAGGGCAGGAGGCCCAGGTAGAGACTGCTGGTATGGACACTGACACCATTAGTTTGAGGTTTTTTTTATTTATTTTCATTTCTGTGGTGCAAATCGCTGCCACCCTGGTGCTGCCGATCCACCCCCGGCTCCAGAGCTCAGCCCCAGCTCCCACCTCAGCACCAGCGACTGCTGCCACGCTGCTGGGGACAGGCCAGCCAGGGAACAGGGGAACACAACCACCACCAGCTCAGCCAACGCGCTGCTGGGGCCCTGGGCGGCAGCTCCACAGGCAGCACAAGGTCACTGTTGCATTTTTGGTGCAATCGAGGGGAACAGAGGCACCAGGCTGTGGCTGGGGCAGGGACCAGGCAGCAGCACTGTTACAGCCAAACTTGGCTACCAGGACAACTTTTTGTTTTCTCACGGGGGACAAACCACAGGTGATACACTGCCTCAGGCAGCAGGACATGGCCTGAACCCTGCCTGCTCTTCTGGAACCCTGAGCTACACAGAAAATCCAAGTGTGGTGCAGTTAGGCAGCCCAAAAAGCACAGAAAAGGGGGAGAGGTGGCCAGGCTCAAGGCGTAATTGGGCATCACAACCCTCCCCAGGCTGCTGCCTGCAGATCCATGGGCTTTGGGGCATGGGGACAGAGGAGGACACTGGGAGCTCAGCACCATCCCAGCAGCTGAACCAGGCTGCAGCTGGGACCAGCACAGCTGATGCTACATAGAGTTGGCCAGTGGTACAAACGGAGTGCACATGGAGGGAATGAGGAAGGGCACCATGATGCTGGGGCATTTGCTTTTCACGATGCTGGGCCACAGCAGCGCCAGAAACACGTGGTTGCAAGAAGCAGGAGACCATTGGGTTGCTCAAGTGGTGTCCTCAACCCACAAAGCCACATGATGGCTCCTGCCTGCTGGCAGAGAGCGTAGCTGCCCTGTCCCCCAAGGAGACTGCTCCTGTACCCAGGGGAACTGCATCTGTCCAGTGCACGAGGGGACTCTCTGAGCAGGCAGAGTTTCACCAGCACGGGCCACAGAGGAGAGCACAGCTCAGCCTTTAGTTCGAACAGCTGCTCCCAAAATCCTCTTGGCCCAATGAGCACCTAAGTTCACAGACTCGCCAGGCAGAGAAAGTCCCATTTCTCCACATTCAGTGTATGGAGGGGCCGCCAGCTCCCGCGAGGCGACCCGCCGAGGTAAGGACGAGAGGTTTGCTGTGGAAAGCACGTCCCTGCAGCTGCAGTGGGGTGACGGACAACAGGGCCTTAGAGGCAGCTGAGGGATTGTTAAATTACACGCAGATACACTCACACACGCAGACACACACAAGGTCTTCTGTAAACCAGACTCCAGAAGATCCCACAGATCCTTGGCTGATCCCACGGCCAGTGCCGGATGCGTCACCATTACATGTTCCCACGGTATGTGATGTTGGTGAAGGTAGATGTAGCCTCTTTATACAAAGGGTTGTTGCCCTGGAAGAAGAAGGAGGAAAAAGAGCATCGTCACTTTGTGCTTGGCACCAGCATTCGCTCTACTTTACAGCTGGGGAAACTGAGGCACAATTTCGGCATTGAGTGGTGGATCCATGTCTCTGCTTGAGGCTTTGGCTGCGCAGTTTAATGGCTCCCCATGAGGTTTCATGGGGGAGAACAGGGAAAAGCTGCCGTGGAGAAGAAAGGCAGCAGGATCTCAGGAGCAGAGAGGCCTCCTGAAAGAGCCACCTCATCCCTTCCCTCTGGGGAGGTGGAGGAGAGTTGGGGGACAGGCACTGGTGCCGTCCCAGCCCCCTCCCTCGTGCTCCAGGTGCCTCAGACCTTCCAGCATCCCGTGGCAGGAGGGACCTTCCACCTCGCTCACAGGATGGAAACACTGGTGTGAGCAGTGAGTAAGAGGGTCATGCTGGTGACAAGCGCTTGGGGCTTGCTGGAGGTAGGAAAGTCATCAGGGACATCTGCTGTCGCCTGCGCACAGCCCCTGGGACCGCAGCGAGCTCAGGGAAGGGGTGTCCAGGATGGCAGTGCCACCCCAAGTCCTGCCTGTGACACTGCGCCATGCTTCAGAGAAGGATGGGGCAAGCTGGTCCCATGCCCTGGGACCACAGACAGCAACTGGGCTCTCGTGCTGGGAGCACTGGGATCTGGATCCATTCAACACAGGGGCTGCGGGATTCAGGGACTCCTGCTCAGCACACCCAACCCCCTGGCTCTCACCATGTCCCACTTGGCCCTGGCCTTCTCTTCTTCGAAGCGGGCGAACTCCCGGCGGTCATGGATGGTGATGAGGAGCTTCCAGATGAGCAGGGCGGCGAGGCCGATGAGCAGGATGGCGCCTGTCACCGAGAGCAGGACCACCAGGATGTCTGGCCCCTTTGGACAGTCTGGAGGACAGAGGAGGGCAGGGTTGGGGGGGCTCAGCAGCCCCAGGGCAATTAAAAGCAGCTCTGGGGCTAACTGGCCACAGGTACATGGAGCTCCTCTGGTCTGAGGAGGGCTTCATCCTCCCCTTTTAGGGAGCAGGAGCCTCCACCCTTGCGCACAGCAGGCTCTAAAAAAGAGGATCCCATCCATGGGGTGTGCGCGCTGAGATCCTTGAGCTCCTGTCTATAGGGTGGGGGTCTGCACCCAGCCTGAAGCAGCCCAGGTCAGGGTGTCACAGGTCCCACCCGTGGTGGTAGATGACACTGAAGACCAAGTCCTTGGGCTGGTGGAATTTCATCCCCAAACCACCAGCCCAGCTGACGCCCCACAGCACCCCTGCTCTCCAGCTGTGCATCAGCACCACACCGGCAAACCGGGCCAGCAAGATCCAGCGTGAACCCCAGCAGCCAGCCTGCACCCCCCCGCACGCTGCCCAGGGCTCTGCGGCCACCCCGGCCCTCGCCTGCCTCTCCCCTCTGGGTGCAGGGGCTGGGGAGAGTGGGCTGCAGCCCTGCCGATGGCAGGCAGCTCTAATGAGAGCTGGCAGCTGCCTTCGTGGCCCTGCTTTTGAAGGATCTGCGGCCACGCGGTCCCCAGCTCAGCTGGAAATCAAACCTCAGGGTTTCTGGAGACCCTGGGGCTGCTCTGTGTGGCGGGGGGCTGCTGTATCCCAGCCCTGGGGCGCAGCCACAGCATTGCTCCTGCCTGGCTAATGGGAGCCAGCTCTCATCTGCTTCTCGAGGAAAAAAAAAAAAAATCACATCCATGGAGTCAGAAACAGGATCAGGGCAGTGGGAAGGTTGAACCCCCATCCTTGGCCTCAAGGGGGGGTGAAATAACTGAGTGGGGTTATTTCCCCAGTGGAGAAATGTGAGACAGAGGCAGGAAATCACAGCCCGGTGGCACCGAGCAGGGAACAAAGCAGCTCTTTAACCTCTCTCGGCGCCCAGCCACAGAGCCTGGCTGTGGTGGGAGGTACACAGGAGCCTTGAAATCCACCCGTTTAGCACAGAAACCCAGCACAGCATGCTCCGCACCCCCCCCAGCCTGACCACAGCAGCTGGGTCTTACCTGGCTCCTCGATAACATAGAGGATGGACTTGCCACTGGAGTCCTCGTAGTACTGGAACCGCACCACGCAGTCGTCCTCGTCCTTGTAGGTGCAGTTCACGGCATCCTTGCCCCTGTCACCTGCCAGAGTGAGAAGCTCAGAGCCCTCCGCACCAGGGGATGCACATGCAGAGGGAAAACGGACGTCATATGCGGCCCCCCCATTTCCATGCTTTAGGGCAGTGGTTTGGGTCTCCTCTCTTACCCAGTTCCTGCACCGTCTCAATCTCGTCACGGCACATGCGGCTGCAGGACTGCTGCTCCACCAGCACTCCCCGCTCAAACTTCTTGCACTCCACGCACTCCCTGAGGAAGAGGAAGGAGGTACTGTGAGCTCCTCCATGCTCTCCCCAGGGAAACCATCACACTTCTCAGTCTCAGGCTGCGGAAATTGCCGCAATCCCAATCCAACTGCGCTGCAGCCAGTGAAATCTCCTGCCAACACTGCTGCCGGCTCCCCGATGGCATATGGCCCATCCCACCTCTCTGCCCTCTCTCACTTTTTGATGGTGCAGGCGTCCGGGCACGTGGGACACTTCTCACAGGTGTCACCGTAGGAGCCGGGCTGGGTGCAGTCGCACTTGCCGCAGACACAGGAGCCGTGGCCGCTGCACACCAGCCCATTGCTGGACATGCACGTGTCGGTGCGCGTGGTGCAGTTGCAGTAGTCGCCCGTCCAGTCCGAGTCACACAGACAGTCCCCGCAGTTGCACTGCCCGTGGCCTGGGGACAACCCAGAGGGCATCAGGACCCTCAAGTGTCCCCATAGATCTTGTTAGCAGTCACCCATATGGGATGCCCACATATCCAGAGAGGCTACTCCACCTCTGTGGGCATGGCAAGGCAGACCAGCTGCCCAGGACAACCCCTTTCCACCATCCTTGGGGTGGGACACGCAGCAGCTCACATCAAACCTCAGCCTTTGCAGTATCCCCAACACTCCTCTTATTCCACCCAAACAAGAAAACACTGCCAAATTTCAGGCTGAGCTGCCCCAGCTCTGGCAGGTTGGCAGCAGCAGCTGGAGATACTCAATCAGATCTCTCTCTGAGCTAGTCAAGCTTTGGCTCTTAATTTCAGATTGAGTCAGGACATCTGGTCAAACCCCCCAAATCCCACTTGCTTCCCAGCCCCAGATCAGGCAGGGAAAGCTGACTGCTGTGAAAAGCCCGACAAGCTCCAAACGCTCACCGAGACTGGTTTAATCAGACAGACATGCACAAATCCTGCCAAAGCCTGGAGCTATTTGGATTGCGGTTTGATTTCAGCTCAAAGACAAGACGCGGTGAGTGGTGGAAATGCCACAGAGCTGGCACACGCCGACCCGTCCCAAGCCCTGATTGCATGGGGACACATCAGGAATGCTGCTCCCGGTGGGGATTTGGCCAGGCACCATCCCCACCACGGCCTCAGGGGCACTGGCATGAGAAATAAATGTGTAACCCTGTTAATGAGGAACTGGGACTGAGTCACAGGACAATAATTCCGCACTGGGTGACAAGGCATGGAAACGGACGGGGAGGCTGAAGAGAAGTGGCTCAATGGGATGGGATCAATGCCAACAGGGTCAGACAGATTGGGTTAATTAACACCTCGCCGAGGCTGGGCGCAGTGCTTCATCATCGCCCTTTGCCTGCTGGAACCGGCAGCCGTTGTGCAAACAGGCAGTGGGAGCAGGGACAGCTCCCCGAGGGCACCGACTGTTCAGGGTGGGGGAAAACCCCAGTGTTTCCACCTCCGTTATCAGCAGGCTGTTAAGATAAAGGATCAATCCTAGCAGCACAAAGGCAGCAGTGAGCCATGAAATTGGGCTGGGGGGCAGGTGGGGTCCAAAAATCTCAATTTGGGGACAGCGGGGAGCA
The DNA here is from genome assembly GCA_013400535.1 of Scopus umbretta. Classification (NCBI taxonomy): domain Eukaryota; kingdom Metazoa; phylum Chordata; class Aves; order Pelecaniformes; family Scopidae; genus Scopus; species Scopus umbretta. Next base: position 69,392 of record VZTL01001821.1, read on the forward strand.
GGGACCCGAGTATCATCTGGCCAGCAGGTTTCATCTTACTCGTGCTGGGCTCCAGCAGAGTGGGATCAGCTTTGGCCACCAGTGTTTTCCTGGGGATTTCTGAGGTTGCAGCAGGAAAGCAGTGGGTTTTTTGGCACTGTGTTAGCAGCCGCCTTGCTTGGGCTTACAGAAGGAGACTGGGAATAGGAAAGGGGGTGGCTACCCCTCTCTCATTCCCCCCTTGAATCAGTTTTGGGGTGCTCTGTTCCTGGAGGGGTCATGCCACAGCTTAACGCCCCAGTCACGGGTGCTGCCACCCCTCTCGCATCTCCTGAAAAAAACAGGAGATGGGCAGAGCGCTGGGGTTCGCTCAGACCTCCAGCGGTTACTGGAGACATGGGTGGGAGAAACCCTCGATGGGGGTTCCTGATAGGGAAGAGGCCCTGGCACATCAGGACATGTGAAACCACTCCTGGGGCTTGGGACAGATGTTTGGGAGAGAGGGCCTCCTTCCCTGGTCCCCAGCGTGGGAGGAGTACCCAAGGACCTGGCCCTCTCTCCCCAGCACAGAGAGCAGCAGCAGCCAGGGCTGGAGCGGGCGAGTCTGGTAGCACATGAAAGAGATGAGTATTTAGGAGGGATGATGCTGTAAGGCCTGTGAGGGGGGAGGATTTGCTTCCTCAATGCTTTTGCCAAGGGGACTCTTTAAGAACCGGGTGGAGTATAAAAATTGCCTCTCCCCGCCCCCCTCCCTCCACCCTAGGGTTTCCTCCTGCAGAGCAATACCTCTGATATGGCAGGGGCTGCGATTCCAGCAGGGTCCGGCCTGTCCCTGCCCTCTGCACCCCAGAGCCGCTTCCCTAGGTGCCCACCGGCCACCCCAATGGAATTCTTGAGTCTAAGCAGGGACTGAGGTCTGCTTTTAACCCTCAGAGCCCATCACACTGCCAAGGCTCTTGGGCACAGAAGGTGATACCAGCTGCCAAAAAGGGAATAATTCCCCCTGGCATTGCTTTAGACCCAAGGCTGGTCCAGGGAGAGCCATGGCTGAGAAAGCCAGAGGTGGGGACAATGTGTGGGACAAGCCCCAGAGTAGCTGGCATCTCCCTTGTCCACGAGTTTGGGCATGCCCTGAGCTGCCTCCCCTCCAAGCCCAGCACTCACCTGAGCACATCTGGCCCTTGAAGCGGACACAGGAGAAGTCGTCACACTCGCAGTACTTGCCCGTCACCTTCCCGAAGTCGCTGCTGTGGCACACGCACTGCCCGCACGTGCACTCGCCGCGCTGGCTGCAGAGGGGCTGGCCCGGCCGGGGGCTGCAGTTGTCCTGCTGCGAGGGGTTGTACTCCTCCTCCGAGCACTCGCAGTGCGAGCCCAGGCGCCCAGGGTTGCAGCGGCACACACCGCACTCCAGAGTGCCGTTGCCTTGGCTGCAGGATGAGCTGTTGGCTTCGGCTTGGCTCTCGCAGGAGCAGTCGCAGTCGAAGTTCACCATCACCGTCAGGCTGTCCTTGAAGCCCACGGGTTTGATGGTGAAGGATTTCTGCCGCTCTCGTGGGCACCCCCGTACCTTGGCCTCAATGCTGAAGCTCACCTGGAAGACAGATGGATGCGTCTGGGTGTCAACACCCCTGGCGCAGTATCGGGGTACCCACTCCAGGCTGGGCTCAGCTTCTCATCCATGCCCAAGACTAAGAAGCCCAGAAATGGGACCCACCAGGTCTCTCTGGGCTTTTCAAAGCTGTCCCAGCGTGGTTTGGGTCAGGGCACCTGCCTGCCATAGTAACCAGGCTACATCAGTCCAAAAGCCCATGCACTATGACCAGCAGCCCAGGCTGAGCTAGAGGACCACAGAGTCTGCATCCAGCAGACTCAAAAAAGCATTTTCCTCCTTGCACCCACCCAGCTGGACCCCTCACCACTGCAAAGAGCTTACAGTGTGCCCTGTAGGGGTCTGTGTCACCCAGGAGGTGGTGTGGCAAGCAGACAGTGCTGGTGGAGAGCATCAGACAAGTTGGCAGTGATGCTACATAGACGGGGAGAAAAACCAAGCCCATGAACAGGATCCTCACCGTGTCCCCAATCTTGAGCCCCATGCAAGACTTGAGGCCGGGGATGACCTCGTCGTTGAGGCAGGTGGCGTTGAAAGCCAGGGACAGCTCTTCAGGGAGGTCACGTACCTCCAGCTCCACCTTGGAACGGATTTTCTGGAGGAGGAGAGAGGAGCAATGACAACAGCACAGGCTGGGCAGGGCTCAGTCCCAGGGATGGTCCACCCAAGCACCATAGCGATGCTCCCACGCCCGTGGGAAAGGAGCCGAGCGTCCCGAGTCTTTCTCAGGACTCTGCTACATTGACCCCCACAGGGAAATGCCTTCGAGGATGGGAAGGGTCTGGCAGTGAACACAGTGATCTCCCTTCCTCGGGCTCCCCACATGCGTGGGTGGAGGCAGATACTCACAGCTGGTCCGGGGAGGATGCTTGGAGCTGGGGAAGCTGCCAAATCTGTGTGGCCTGCTTGCAGTGTGAAACAGTGGCTATTTTGGGAGGGACAGAGCTGTTGTGGGGCCATTGCACTGCACACTCACCCCATAGGAGTCCACTATGAGCTGCAGGACGTTGCTGGAGTCTCTGGACAAGGTGCCCACAGTTGTGCCTGGGATCAGCTCACTGTAGTTCTGGAGAAATATCATAAGCGTGATTTGCTCGCGACAGATGAACGTGCCATGGCTGGGCCAAACCACGTCTGGGCATGTGGGAGCTTCCTGAGGAGCTCTCATAGGACAGGAGGCCACTGCGCTACATCTGGCCAGCCATGGGAAGCTGCAAAGGCTGCTCCTTAGGACCCACCAGCCCCTCTGTGAAGGTGGCTTTGCACAGCAGCTGTTACCTGGTAGAGGCCCACGACCGTATCCGTCACAGCAAAGATCAAGTTGATGTTCTTCTGCGAGAGTTTCTCAGTCATCAGGCCCAGAGAGGGATAATCCTGGGGAAGGGGAGAGACTATACCCTGGGAACACATACACCCATCCACCCTGGTCTCCATCATGCTCCCCAACCAGGGCTGGACCACCTTTCCCATTCCATGAGGACCCTCAACAGGAGCTCCAGGCTCCCCCACCCCACACATGGGTCAAGGTTTACCAGTGTGGTGGAGGCAGAGTAGAAATTATCCTTGTCAATGTGGCACTGGGCGTCATTGGGCTGCACGATGCCGGCCAGTCTGCCATCCAGCGCAATGTGGGTCTTGGCATCCGTGGTGAAGACGAGCAGGTGGGAAGCATCGTTCCTCCAGCCAATTTTCTCCTGCAGTGAAAGGCAGCTCCCAGTCACACAGCAGCATGTGCTGAGGGCAGCCCATGTGCCGGCACCCCACTGCTGCCTTCACTGCCACCCTGGGTCATGGCTGGGCTGTAGGGACCAACCTGCCACTGCAGAGGGAATTGAGGGCAATCGTTCTCCCATAGAAGTGCTGTGGGGAGGCATGTGCTGCTTGTACAGGTGAAAGACAGGTTTTAATTTGCTAGTGTTAATCAAGGTGGTTAATGACTGAGGGATGCAACACCTTCCATCTCCAGCAAAATCAAGGCGCAGGCACAGGAGAAGATATCCTTTCTGGGCTGGTTACTGCAGGGCTGACATGGGATCACCATCAGTCCCCAAGCACCTGCTCTGCTCCTCTGTCCTCCCAGGACCAGTCAAGGATCCTGCTCTTCCCTTGCCTTGGCTACTGGCCTAGAAATGTCCTTGTTGAACATTCACCCTGTCCAGGTCTCAGCCCCACAGCAGCTCCACAGAGCTTACGGCTTTGTCCTGGTGGGGTTTGGCGGTCCCTGACAACCCACCCAGCCCAGCCTGGTGACCCTTTCCTGGCCCCAGCCAGCTTTTTCTTGCCCCTTACGTCGCACACAGTGGCCTGGATGATGGCATCGAAACCCCCCTCAGGTGCATCGCGGTTCCGTGAGACACTCTGCTTCTGCACCTCCTCGTTGAAGCGGGTCACCTCGTCCGTGAGTGACAGGACGTGTTTGTAGCCAAACATGGGCAGGCAGGTTTCCCCGATCCTGCAGGAGGAAAGCAGTCAGGCCATGAGGCTCACAGGACTCTTCCAGCTCCCATCCTGTCCTGCAGCCATCCCACATCTCATGGTCCTGTCTGGGATGTGCTGGAGGGAGCCAACCATCCCAGGAGCCAAGGACACAGCTGGAGGCTGGTGGAGGACCTTGTAAAAATCAATCACATGTTCTAGTGATGCTGGGCTCAGGTCAGCTCTGTCCTGCTGGGATTTTTAGGAGTCACTTTCTTTAAGCCTCAACAGCTCTCCTGAAAAATGGTGGAAAATTGTTTCCTTAAAAACTTTTCAGTGACAATCACACTTCAAAGTTTAGACCTGCTCCTCTTCCATGTGCCTGCAGAACATGCAGCGCACCAAGGTTTAAACCCTGCCCAAAATCAGGCACCCAACTCCCTGCTGAAATTAATTGCTATGGATTTCCAGCCACATTCCAGTGATGTCCGATTAACTTCTGTCCCTTACAGGACTCCCTCAGCCCGGGACTTACTCATAGCAAGGGTTTGTGATGGCTTGTGGAGGAGAGATATACATGTAGGGGGAAACAGGCTTGTCCACAAAGGCCCCAAAGCCGATGCGTAGGTTGCTGGTGAGCTTGCGCATCTCGCTGGCCAGCTTGGTGCCCAGGTTCTGGATGTTCCTCAGATCGTCCTTCATGGAGTTAGACAGGTCCATCAGGTAGTAGATGTCCACGGGGTAGTCTTCCACTTGACGCACTTGGACACGAAAGATCTGGGAGTCATCTGTAATGTGACAGGGCAGTGGAGTGAGAGATCCTCTTGTGGGAGGAGCAAAGGGGACTCATCACAGGACTAGGGACAAAGTCAAAGTACAGGGACAGCAGGAATCCAAGCACATGGTTTAAAGCTGCTGGGAGGAGAACATCACAGTTAAACAGACACAAAGAGGCAAAACCCTTAGGGGAGAGTGCTTGCACAGGAGATATGCTGTGCACCCCTTGGAGATGGCAAATGTGACTCATGGCCCTGGTTCTCCAAACCTCTCATTACCAGGACATGTGGAGATCCTCCTGCTCAGAGCTGACCCCACAAGCTCCCTGCATGAACAGTGTGACCAACACATGCTGGATGGAGTGAGTGAAACACCCAGTGTGTCAGCAGCAGGTCTTACAGAGATTACCAGGGGGCTGCATGGCTGCTTCAGACTTCTCTGAGCTCCCAAGGACTCAGAGCATCTCCTGGGGCCTCTCCCATCCCTGTTCCTTCCCTCTCCTCTTGGCTCCTCCCAGCCCCTTCTGGGAAATTTTTGATGAAACATTTTCCATTGAAACAAAAACCTCCTTAGACAGAACCTTCTGGGGAACAGGCCAGTTTCAATGACTTTTGCACTTTAAAAAAAAAAATGCGGAAAACACTTTGGGTTGACCTTTTGTTTCTGCCTTTTTGAAAGAGACAAAGGTTCTTTCTGGCTGTTCTTTGAAATGGTTTCTTTGAAATATAAGCTGGGGCACAGCTGCAGCCTTCTCAGAACACCTAAAATGTTGAGGAAAAAAGCTTTAATTAAGCTTAAATTGTTATTGTTTTCTTATTTCCTTCTAAATCTGCATGTCACATTCCGACTTGCAGGATGGAGAAAGTTTCAAAATCTACAAGAGCCCAAAGAGCTCTATTCCGTCCTCCAGCTGCATTGCTGGAGCACCACCGTGGAGTCAGGCGTCCCAGCTTTGTGCTCAGAGAGCATCTGTTTCTCCTTGTTTAGCAAAAATCATGAGGACTCTGAGCTTGTGGGACATGGGCTGTGACCCGTCCTACTTATATCCTTCAGGATTTGGTCCTGAGGCAGATGACTTGTGCCAAGCCTTCTTGGTTGGGCAGAGATGGTATCAAGCTAGGGTTTTCTTCCATTGCTTTCAATGAACAGGGACTTACGGCACTGCACACCACCTCTGTTCCTCTCCAGAGTAGCACACCTACCTGCCTGCTCCCAAATATCTTTAGAGCTAAATGGAGCAAGGGCCACCTAGCAGCTACATGTCCCCATTGCATGGGGCACTACAGACTGCTGTCATTCAGCTGGGTCAGGACTCCTCTTGGCCAGGCCCAGGGAGTGCACAGCAGGGATGGCACAGGTGCTATCAGCCACCAATATCTGGCCCCAGGGCTTTAATGAACACAGGGAACCAAAATTGTTCCTGCTGGGACTGGAAGAGTCATCCACGAGCAGACGGCCAGGGGTGGCCTATGTACGGGACAGAGCACGGCGATGGCACTGCTCGTTCCACGTTGCCCAAACCAGTTTTGTGACCTTGGGCGAGTGACGCCGATTAGTTTTGCCTCCTGCCTGGCATCACTTGAAACTCCTAGAGGCTGGCAAATGAGTATAACAGTTAATTGGCTCCAGCCTGCCTGGCTGAAACAAGGCTGGGAAATTACAGAGACCTGTTGGCAGTCCAACTCTGCCAGCTGCTCTACAGCTTGTTAGACATGAGCTGACTTCCACCAAAGCATTCAGAGTGCAGCAGCAGTGTCTGAGGCCTAAATGGCTTTATAAAAGCAGCCCATGCATTGTGGAAGTCACACTCTGTCCTGCCCCTTGGGGTACCCACAGGATTGAGCCAAGAGACTGAACAGCAAAACTCTGCTTGCAGACAGGCTGGCTGCCCATCAGAGATGTACCCAGAGGGTTCGGTGCAGCCCCCAGCATGGCCTTGCCCCCGAAGAACATGAGATAGCCTTGGCCAGTGAGGCAGAGTGATGGCTTACGCATTGCTTGAGCCCTTTGGGTTATTCCCACTGCATCTCTCCTTCCCACAGCAGCTTGCGGGGGCTCTTACCCGGCCGCAGATTCAGCTGTATCTTCTGGGGGCTCATCTGGGTGGTGATGGAGCCCCCTGAGCCCTTGTTGCTGAGGGGTCGGTCCTCCAGGATGGTTACAGTGCTGGTGGGGAACTCGATGTAGTCCTGCCCGCAGCCATTTTGCAGGAGGTTGGCACGCAGGTCGCAGCGAGGGGTTGACTGCGCCAAGACCTGCGGGAGAGGGATGCGGTCAGGAACCAGCTGCTCCAGGAGCCCCTGGGGTTACACCAGGAGGAAGAGAGAGGGCCCCTTTTTGCCCCAGAGAGCCCCTGCTTTATCACACCTCATGCAAGACCAGGATAAGAGGCTTTTTGGGGCACACAGTCTCTGCTCGGTGGAGGTGGCAGACAGAGGGGATCCATGATCAGCAAGCTCCGCTGGGGCTCAGAGCGGGTTTGGGTCTGCTGTGCTCCGCAGGGGAGCTCAGCAACCCCTGCCGAGCAGCAATGGATAATTTATCCCTGCCAAACCCTCTCCTGACTCCTAGCAGCTGGAGCCTCAGGTTTGGTTTTCAGCAAAGCTAAAAGGAAAGCCTGTCTACTACACAGGCTGGCTCAAAGAGATTGAGGTGGGATGTTAACATGGCAGGCTGGGGGCGAGGGCAGAGTCTGGGACATTTTTTATTATTTTCTAAACTTTGGCAAAAGACAAGCCACCTTTTTCCCCAATTTTCTCGACATGTGCCCTTAAGAAATCCCACTGCGAGCACGGAACAGCCCTGCTGTGGGTGAGCCCATCGTGTGAAGCGGTGCTCGGTTCCTGTCCGAGAATGGTTCAGACTTATCTCTAGCTCTCCAGCTTCCTGCCAGCCAGAGCCAGCTCAGGGAAAGAAGAACCAAAAAAGGAGTGAAAGAGTGAAAAGGCAACAGGGCTGCAGGAGAAGCTGTCAAGTGCCCGTCAGGGGGAGGAAGCACAAAGTGTGGAGTCACAGTGGGGCTCCAGCCCCAGCCCTCCTTTCCTAGAAAGCTCCCGGCTCCTCGCCCTTATCATGGCACATTCAGAAGGGCTCCCGTCACTTCAGTTTCTCATGAAGACAAATATGGGAAGAATTTCTTTCCCAGCCCAGCACTGCCAGGATCTGCTGCTGCGTGTTCCTGGCCAGACAGCAGCCACCCTCCTCCCCTCCAAGGGGTTTCTCCATCTCCCTCCTACTGCCCAAATCTTTCTACATTCAAAGTCCTGCAGCAGGCCGGCACAGCCTTCCCCTGCAGCAAAGGGGGGGTGGCACAAGCCCTGGTGTGGCTGGTTCAGTTCCCTCCCTGCTCCTGGGAAGCTGGACCCCAACACTGCAGCCTCCCAGCCTTGGAGAGGTTCCCCATCCAGGATATCAGCTCCCTGAGGTCCAGGCTGGCTGAACCCAGGAATGAATTTGTGCGTTTTACGCAAACAAGTGGAAAAGTGCAAACAGTGTCAGGAGGCCCTGGCTGGCCTACAGCCCTCTGGAAACAGTGGCCAAGCGATAGCCAAAAAATACATCAGCAGGCGTGTTCCTCCCCTGCGGCCTCCTGCTCTCGCCCTCACCGCCTGAACAGCATGCTGTCGGTGAAGACAAGTCTTCCTTCGAAATAGCTCCCTTGCACCCCCCCACAGGCTTGCCCCACAGGGCTTCCCACTGCAGATCCCATCAATCATCACAAATTCCTGTCCCATCCGGGGAAATCACTGGAAAGATATGTAGGTGAAAAAGCAGGTTGGGCAGGCAGGTTTTTAACTGCAGCACTGGGTGATACCTGGAGATCCAGAGGGACTCCCAGGCCCTCAAAGGACACAGAGCACCTTATGGGATTAACAGCATCATTCCTACTGTGAGATTTCCATGGAGAAGCTAGTTAGCCCCAGGGCTGCATCCTTCCCCTTCCCCTGGAGCCCTAAACATCATGATTGACTCGGGACTCACAGGAGCCTCCCCAGCAAAATTACTGCAAAAGGCAGAGGAAAAAGTTACTGTGCTATCGATGGGGCATTTGGCTATGAGGCCCTTGCAGCCCCCTGCCCCTCATCTATCCCCCCCCCCCTCCCCAGTCTCTGTAGACTTGCAGACTCAGTGACTTGGACACAGCCCCGGGTAGGAGCAACCCAGAGGCAGCCCCGGCTTGCTGGTGACAAACTCAGAGCACAGGGACTTCATCCGCTGGGACAGGCCCTGCAAACCCCACTTTCCCATCAGCATGGCCCTGAATATTGGCTCCCCATCATGGAGACGCTGCCCGGGGAGGGGAGGGCATGTACGTGTTTCCACCTCCTCTCTCACAAGCCATCCCGCAGCCCTTGGGAGGTGGAGCTGGGGAGCATCTCAGCCCTTTGGCCACCTCTGTGCCACTGCAGGGAAGGAGATTTCAACTCAGCATCTGCTCAAGCTCCCTCCAGGATGGGAGGCCTGATGATTTTATCCCCCAATTGCTGCTTCCAAACCTTGTGAGGGCAGGGTCAGGCAGAGCCAGCTCCATCCCCAAGCTCCCTCGCCGCTGGGCGGGGAGGCTGCAGGAACTCACACATCCCCAGGGCATCTGCGTTTTCATCTCGAACGCAGCCACATACGGCATCAGCCTCTCTGCAGGAGAGCTCCTGGGAGGACCCAAAGCACAGATGCCTCCACACATGAAGCTAAAACTTTCCAGCAGCTTCTCTAAATCAAACCCTGGTCTAGCCTTGTCTCCACCGTTCCTCCAAGGGAACCAGAGTGGGTGAGACACTGGAATATCTGCCACAATAACCTCCAAAGTGATTTTAGAGCCACATTTCAGTTAAGGCTTGGCTGACTTTTTCCAAAATGGAAAAGTGAGTGGATGGGCACGTCTATTTGTGGTAAGAATGGTTAAGGTCTCTGAAAAATAAAACTCAATTCTCTTCTGCATCAGTGCTCAGTGGGGTCGGCAATCATAAGAAACCACAATGAAACTTTTCTCCTGTCCAAAGCCAGGATGGAGTAAGAGTGACTGGCTCCTTGGGAAGGCAGCACGGGTGTGAAAGGGCTGCAGCGGGAACAGGAGGAGCACGAATAAGGGCACTGTCCCTTTAAAAAAAAAGGGGGGGGGGCAATATCAGATACCTCCCCCACTCCAGGGAAATTAAACAAACCCACAGAAAAAAACCCTCATTTGCTAAATTAAGACAATGTGGTGCAGATGCTGGAGGCAGAGTTGCTGAGCAGTTTGCACAGCCTGGCTCTCCGGGGGCCGGTTGCTGGCAGCGGGACGGCTCCCTCGCTGCTTGTCACATCTGTCCGTGAGCACAGCCCTAAGCAGCACTGAAAATATTTCCTTTTTTGGAAACCTTTGCTGATGTGGAGAAAAACCATCCCAACCCCATCGCAACCCCCACTGCTGCGTCAAGACACCAGCCCGGCCCAGGAAGGTGGCTGGGAAGGAGTGAGCCCATCCCAGCCAGAGCGGGGAGCGAGGCCCCTTATCACACAGCAAAGTTTGGCCACTTCTTCCAGGAGATAAGACTGGGCACAAGCATCTGTATTCACACGCACACCCAGATCCTGGCTGTATCTGATGGGCACAGCAAGCAGAGGCATCCCCTCCAGATATGCACCGACCCCAAAGCATCGGGCCACGCAGGCACGATCCAACAGCATTGGATCACTTTTTCCCACGTCTTGTCCCTGGTCCCAGTGGGCACAGCCGCAGCTGGAAGAAGCAGGGTTTCAGGGATGGAGAAGCAAAAAGCAAGAAAAGCCTTGCCAGAAGGAGAACTGCTCCGGAGGGGAAGCCCTGAAGGAGGTTTCATCACCTCTCCCCATCCCAGCCTCACCTCCCCTTGTCTCTGCCCCGGGGCTGCTCTCCCATCTGTTGGGAAACTCCCTCCTCTTAGGGCTCCATGGA